>LD689582.1:100032-234190 GCA_003118335.3 Papilio memnon
CTGCGGACGATGCAGGACGTCGACCGTTCGCCTATTCAGGGCGCCGCTCCACACAGGTGCGCCGTATAGCGCAAGTAAAAGTTATTCCTGATTCAACTCGTTTCATAATATAATACAAGCACTGCCATCTATTGTAATTTCCAGTAAGCTTATTTGGTATCTGGATTTGCAAACCTTACCTTACTACAAGTTACTACTGCTAGATGGCGCTATATTTTATTTTAAACAACCAAAAATAAAACTGATTTTTAATTATTTTACAAACATTGTTATTGTTAAAAACCGTAAAATAATGCTTATTGTAAAATGGTTATTATACAAAATGTTATAAATTTGTTTATAGTAAATACACACTATGCGCCCATTAGTGTACGAACCATTAAACTAACGGTAACGAGTATCACGAATTCACGAAGTTTATAGGGCAATGGCTCAAACTCTAAATAATTCAAGTAACATTAGGCCGTTCAGGGTGCATAGTTTCCGTAATATTGTTAAAGTCGTTAGCTTGTAATTTCACTAGACATATTATAAACTCACCGCAAAACTAGACGATTTATTGAAAAATTGACGTCTCATTTCTGGATATTAAATGATATTTATTACCTCAATACATAGCAGATTAATGTAGTTAATTTATTCTAAGAAATGCATGTATGTGACATTTGTTACAAAATTAGTACATAGAACGTTTTTACGAAACAAAAAATAGGTGTGACAAACCAGGACAGTCGTTGAAGATTCTTGGAGACACTATTCGCCATAACTGATGTTTACAAAATGACGGTGACACGAGCATTAATCGTGCAATACGCCTGGCGTTGTGGCAGTTGAAAATCGCCACATTTGGGTCATCCATGTTAGGAACTGTGAATAAATAATATTGACGGTATCGTAATGATTACTTGTTCTATGACCGGGAATATACGTGGTATTTTGTGCCTATTTGGTTTTCGCCATTTTGGAGCTAATTCGAAGTAAAAATGGAATCAGAATTGATTGTCAACATCAACAATAGGTGATTTTACGTGGTAACGAAGCAAAGAGTCATTACCCAACAACGATGTATCCATTTATGCAGAGCAGTGTCAATAGCCTTCATCACCAGCTCACTATACATATACACTCAGGCGCTCGGAGTCTACTCTAATAAGGGGTGACTAGGCCATAGTCAACCACGCTGGCCCACTGCGGGTTGGTTGACTTCACACATATCTTTGAATTTCTTCTCCGATATGTGCAGGTTGCATCACGATGTTTTCCTTCACCGTAAGAACGTTGGGTAAATTATGTACATATGAAATTCGATAATCGAAAATCACATTGGCACATGGCTGGATTCGAACCCAAAGACCTGTAGATTACAAGTCAAGTGCTTAAACCACTGAGGCACCAACGCTCTTCAATAGTTTCGCGTATTTAGGACAGACCTATACATATCTAATATATGGTAAGATTGTTAATATATTCCGTGTGTCTTCACTGCCTAAACGTGTTTAAAATCATAATCATCCCGCTCATACTCTTTGAAAAAACAAAGAGAGCAATAATTTTGGATAGGTTTGCAATCCATGGTAAAGATGGTAAAAAATATCACAAATAGTATAAAGGGACTAATAGTCTATATATATATATATATATATATATATATACTAGCTTTCGCCCGCGTGGAATAAAAAAAACAAAAGTGAATAGCCTATGTGTTCTTCCTGACTATCCCCTATGCCTATGCTAAATTTCATCGAGATCCGTTCAGTAGATTAGGCTACAAACTCTAACAAACATCCATCCATCCATCCATCCATCCATCCATCCATCCATCTAAACTTTCGCATTTATAACATTAGTAAGATAAGATAAGAAGTAAGATATATAAAAGTAAGTCGTAACTTAGTTACACTATTTATAACTCAAGAACGACTTTACCGATATGGCTGAAAATTGGTGAGGAGGTAGCTTAGAGCCTGGAGACGGACATAGGATACTATTTATTCCGTTCGACACCGATGGATGGATAGATGTTCGTTGGAGTTTGTAGCCTAAACGGGTAAACGGATTTCGATGAAATTTGGTATAGACGTGGACGATAATCTGGAAGAACACATAGGCTACTCACTTTTGTTTTTTTAAATACCACGCGGACGGAGTCGCGGGCGAAAGCTAGTTTAGAATAAATATCTTTGAAATTACTTTGTTTTAACGTAAGTATTAAGATTGTGCAGTTATGTTTCCAACTCGGGATAGGATACTCTGATAAGAAATAATAATGAGGCTTTGTTAACTACCATGATAACAATACTGTAACGAATTATTAAATACTTCCAGTGACCGCTACATGTTACAGTAACTGTTTTGACTGTAGTGAAACTTGTATTGACACATTATAACCATACCATATTTCTTCTTAGAAAAGAAACATTTTTTAATAGTAAAATCCACTTCCTCTTTCCAAAATTTGTTAATACAAGTACTGGCAGTCAAGGTAAAATTGAGAAGCAAAAGGTTAGCGTGGTATGGACATGTTATGCGACGAGACGATGGGGACATAAACCAGAAAGTGTTAAGGATGAATGTGGATGGCTACAAAGGAATAGGAAGACCGAAGAAAGTATGGATGGATTGTGTGAAAGAGGATATGCTTAAGAAGGGAGTGGATTCAGATATGACGGCTGATAGAAATGTATGGAAGAGTAGCACATACTGTGCCGACCCTCCGTAAGGGATAAGGGCAAGTTGATGATGAGCAGTCAAGGCTTACTTTAATTGCGGATTTCAGAATCTATGCCTTTTATATATTATAATAAAGGGTAAACACACACTTTATGTAGGATGTCAGCAATCATCCTCTTTAGGGGGTTGTTTTGGATTGCAAGCATACAGGTTGGGGTTTTGAGCAATCCGGAGAAGTGGTGTAAAAACTAAGCGCTAAGGGAATACGGTTAATTCAAACGGAAATCCCATCAACCCTTCTTAGTGCTGTTGTGAACCACCGTGGGGTCCTAGTAGGTGCAAGTCCGGCATATTCCGATTATAGGCCCCATGGAGTCCCTACTTACGACATTCTCTAAACTATTTGCATGCTATGTAATCTCGAAGTGATTAAAAAGGTAAGAATTGTTATGCGGGAAAGGAACAAAAAACTACAAGCCAATAGCAGCAAAGAAACAAGGTTGCCATGGTAACGGTAATTGTTAGCGAATTGCGAAGTCGTTCGTTGTCATTTGTGTATTTGAATTTTGACATTTGTAATTAAAAATTTTACAAATATAAACAATAAATTCAAGTTTTTATAATTTCATGTAGATGAAGCCGCAACAGCTAGTTCATCATAAATTGGTAATTTAAAACTTCACAATAGATCATGGTTTATCTACCTTAAATTAATAGGAAAATGTTTATGGCGTCTTATTTTATCATGCAAATTAAATATCTCACGTTAGTAATAAAAACAAATGAGTCATAGAAGGAAAAACAACATTCCATATGAGACAAGGTTGAAATAGAAAAACAATTAATAGTACAAGATAATATACAGTTTAAAATTATTTGTGAAAAAACTCACAAATTGTGAAATACAAAGCTCACAAATAAAATAATACGAAGTGTAATTGTATAGGGTTTATCGACTTCGTTCTAATAGTAGATACAATTCAATATTAAGCAACTTACAACGATCTTGAACTTTGATTCACAGCCGAGGTAAAAAAGCACGGCTACTCTTTACTTAATGTCTTTATTCAGTTTAATAATAAACGTACTTACATTATTTGTCTATATCAATACTAATATACTAATACTAATATACTAATATACTAATACTAATATACTAATACTAACATACTAATATACTAATCTATACTAATATTATAAAGAGGAAAGATTTGTATTTTTATATGTATTGAAATAACTCAAAAACTACTGGGTCGATTTTAACCGTTCTTTCACCGTTAGAAAGGTAATTTATCTGTGAGTAACATAGGCTATTTTTTTTTCCACGCGGGCGAAGTCGCGAGCAACAGCTAGTACTAAATAAATACCTCTAAATCTAAACGTTTCCGCTTCAACCCCTCTTAATTTCAAGGTCATTTATAAAAAAAAATATTAAAGATATATCTTAAATTAAAATAATGTTTAACTATAAACTAAATATGAAACACTATAATTAATATTAGGTCTACTTACTAGACATAATTCGGGAAAAATGCGTGTTGAGCACCGACTTTTTTGAAACGTCCAGATATATACGAGGCGACAAATCTCCGATCGCAATTGAATGTTACATTGGTAACATTAGAGGGAACTTCATCCCCAACGAAGCCTAAATTGTCCATTTTTATAGACCGCGATACCGTTCACTCGATAATACTTGCAAGCATAGAGCACGGCAAACGACTGAATGTCTATGACGAACACACGGGCGCGGTGCATTGTTAATTCAGAATTCCGAAGCAACTAAAAGTCTTTTATACAATAAATTATTCATTTATACACACGCTGGATAGTCGCTCTCATTTTGTGGATCACTTGAATGATCGATTTATCTATTCTTATCTATACTCTATACTAATATTATAAAGAGGAAAGATTTGTATTTTTGTATTTTTATATTTTTGTATGTATTGAAATAACTCAAAAAGTACTGGGCCGATTTTAAAAATTCTTTCACCGTTAGAAAGGTAATTTATCTGTGAGTAACATAGGCTATATTTTTTAATTTCACGCGGGCGAAGTCGCAAGCAATTATATATAAAATAATTAAAATGCTACATCTAGTATTTTATATATTTATAGCGTTGTTAGAACATTCCAGTATTATCGATTTTTGCGGCTGTTATTTTTAACTGACATTCAAGAAAATATTATAGTTTATCTGGCCTACAATTTCGTAGGGATGGGTTGTGTAAAATCAGGTATTAATCTTTTCGATTTTTACTCCCTTAGAAGTTGAAATCGATAGATTCATAGTTATGTTAATGTTTATTATACCTTATGGATTAACACATTTAGCGCTCTTAACTCGAATCCGAGTGGAGCGTGACTATACTCGAGGTGCCGTCCACTCGTATCCGAGCGAACGTCCCGTTTATTTTGTACGTGTCAGTAAAGCGTGTTATTTTACAATTACTTTCCATCCATTGTTTGAGCATTAAATGTGTTAAAAACACTCCTTTCCATTGGGTTATTCAAAGTCAAATCAATAATGAGATATACAGAACAAATACGAAGAATGATAGTTAATAGATAATTACTATTACGGCCGTGCATAATTTTAGTGGAATTCGTTAATATTATTGTCATCGTTTTCACTATATCCACTACTAGAATGGATCCTTTATTTTAGTTCAATGTTTTTTATCATTAAATCGAATATCGATAGTTCATAATTATTCGCTATGCGATTATGTTCCGTCACTATGATACCCGTCTATTAAGTACGGCATTTATCTTGATACAAATTTTATTCGATATTTTATATGCGTCATTAACAAACTAACTAACATTGAGAACATATACTGTCTTGACAGTATGAAGCTTGACGTATGTTTGTCAAGTTACATTAATTGTTAACATTGGTTTCCATTGCTAAAAGACTCAGATAAACAATATAATCATCGCTTTCCTTCTCAAAAGCAAAAACAGTATAAGCCTATACTAATATTACAAAGAGGAAATATTTGTATTTTTGTATGTATTGAAATAACTCAAAACCTACTGGGCCGATTTTAAAAATTCTTTCACCATTAGTAAGGTAATTTATCCGTGAGTAACATAGGCTATATTTTTTAATTTCACGCGGGCGAAGTCGCGAGCAACAGCTAGTCTAGTATTATATATAATTTGAAACCTGTCTTACGGCAGTGGAAAACTATCAGCATCATCTTGCAAGATTGTGGTTTATTTGTTTAGTCGCACAGGAATTGTTATCTGAGCGTATGCCACAACAAATAATCATTCTACGTACGTAATGCGATATGCATGAACATGCAGTTTGTATTGCTTCTAGATGTAATACTTAAAGGAATTTTGAATAAATAATGTCAATGATAGTTCAAATATGACTAACTAGATTTGGCCCGCGACTCCGTCCGCGTGAAATTTAAAAGTAATAAAAAAGAAATGAGAAAATATAGCCTATGTTACTCACAGATAAATTACCTTTCTGACGGTGAAAGAATTTTTAAAATCGGCAGTTTTTGAGCCTCCATCCATCCATATATACTTTCGTTTAATAATATTAGTAAGATGTCAATCTTTTCGTGAGTTTTGTCTGATCTCTCGATGGATATTTTTCGCTTCTAAAAACTTTTTTTCCGATATTTGTAAATGTTTCGGTCCAATCGGTTTGGTTGGGCTGGTCAGGTAAATGTTCATTTGAACTAAGGTACCGTACTTTACACGACCTACTGAGGGCTAAGGCACTGAACATCGGAGAGCAAAGTGATTGAGGCCAGCGCAGGATTACACTGATGGTCCAAGTGAAATAACCGAGAGAAAATCAGCAACATTATTTAGCTTCATTAATTAACTTCCTGCTAAAATGTCCAGTTTTGCACCATTTGGTACTTTAAGCGAAATAATTTTTTTAGAGCAATCGAGCGGTATTTGGTTTTCATGTCATGTATAATTAAAACTAGCTGTTCCCTTGCGGCTTCATCCGCATGAAATAATGAAAATTTTATTTCATTGTTTACATTTGTCAAATTATCAATTGCAAATGTCAAAATACCAATTACCTTACTATGGCAATCTAGCTTCCTTGGTGTTGGCAGCAACTTATGGTATCTTTCCCACATTAGGGTTTTTATCCAAAATATTTACCCCCCTAAGTTTAATGGCGTTAAAATATATAGCCTAAAGCATGGCGTAAGTGAAGGGCTTTTTATTAAAAAAAGAAGCATTCAAAAATATGCTGTAATTGCTGATATCTTAGGCAACAAAGAAGTGTGTGTTTACGCTTTATTATATTAGTATAGATAACTTTTTACGCAGGACATTTTACTAATACGTCTGTCCTGAATTCCAAAAGATGTTAATTTATGCTGTTTATTTTCTACTAACTGTTGTGACTAGGCCCGCGTGAAATCAAAAAATCCTATCTAACGGTGAAAGAATTCTTAAAATCACCCCAGTAGTTTTTGAGTTATTTCAATACATACAAAAATACAAATCTTTCCTCTTTATAATATTAGTATCGATGAGTAGTTCGGAATCACGTAATTCTTTTTGTTGCATATTTATCAAATCTCCTATAACTTGAACCGCACGTCGGTATGTGTATCCGAGCTCACGAGCCTTTTGATCCATTTCTTAAATTTGCTTCATAAACTTCTATGTCTCCTATTTACTGAATATGTTTCAGTGAAATATTACAGTAATTTTAGTCGCGGATGTTGGAAACCTTGAGTTTTGCATATTTTTTATTTAAATGTTAGTTACATACTAATATTATAAAGAGGAAAGATTTGTATTTTTGTATAAATTGAAATGACTCAAAAACTACTGGGCCGATTTCAAAAATTCCATTAAAAAGCTACGTTATCGGTGAGTAACATAGGCTATTGTTTATTATTTTTTTAATATAACGCGGGCGAAGTCGCGAGCAAACAGCTAGTGTATTATAATACGGTATGAATTCAATCTGATCTAATTGAATATTTGTTACTGAAAATGACGCACAGGAAGGCGGAGGAGGAGCTCGCGGGGGATTATAAGGAATTAAAATAAACTTAAAATGAAAAATTATTATATGTAATATACAATATTATATTATATATAAAATTATGTAAATAAAGAGGAAAAATACAACAAAAGAATAAAATTTAAAACTTACATTCTAATTATATATTTCTACAAAAAAGTAAAAATATAAAAAGCAAAAAGGCTTATTGCATCGCAAACAGTTACTATAGTAAATGTAGTAATAGTAGAGGAAAACTGAAGAAAATAAAAAAGAAACAAGCCAGAATGCCTAAAGACAAATATAAAAATATTAATTTTCGTTTAGAAATTTTTTCTGTTTTTTTTTATTTGTCAAGCACTGGGGCAATGTAGGAGTCTGTTCCGGTACGAATTAAACGCTTCGCCTATTCCCGGGACAGCATCCGTCCCGACTCACAGTATTTTATTTTATTTTATCAGCCGCGGAGCTGATAAGATTATCACACTTCCAGAGAAAAATAACAATGCCTTAACAACGATACCGGATATTTTCGCTTCAGAGAGATTTCCTTCATTTCTATATTTAATGAAGATTCTATGTTTTCATTACACTAACGTTCTTCCTGTACGTACCAACTCTAAGACTCTGCATAATGGCGTCTTCATTAATTACTGATTATACTGCAATATAAATCATTGTAAAAAAAATATAAAAATTACTACGAATAATACCATATTAATAGTAATTGCTCCCTCAAAATTGGAAGAGCCTCGGCTGTTTTTTTTTTTTGGGTGAATTGCCACTGTTTGTCTTGGCAATTACATATTCACCGGGCTTGAGGTGGCCAAACGCAAATGGCGGTTAGCCTAAGCCTCGTTTGCATGGGCTGGTAACTGTTGATGCCTGTGGCGATTGTTATTTAAATAAAATAAACAAAAGAAGCATCATGACAGCTTCTAAACGTATTTTGCTAGCTTTCGCCTGCGACTCCGTCCGCGTAGAATTAAATAAAACAAAAGTGAGTAGCCTATGTGTTCTTCCAGACTATTGTCTACATCTATACAAAATTTCATCGAAATCCGTTCAGCTGTTTAGGCTACAAACTCTAACAAACATCCATCTATCGATCCATCCATCTAAACTTTTGCATTTATAATATTACTAGATTTCGCCCGCGACTCCGTCCGCGTGGAATTAAAAAAACAAAAGCAAGTACCCTATGTATTCTTCCAGACTATCCTCTACAACTATGCCAAATTTCATCGAGATCCGTACAGCAATTTAGGTTACAAACTCTAACAAACATCCATCTATCCATCCATCCATCCATCCATCTAAACTTTCGCATTTATGATATTAGTAAGAAGTAAGTAAGATAGTAAGATTAGCACCGTAGACAATAAAACATCTTGTAATATTTCTTAAATTGGATAAAACTTATCAGAAGCTACAATTTGTAACCCATCTGATATAATTTTATCGATATTTAGAATATTAATGGCCACTTAAAGATGGATAATATGCTTTAAAACTTATTAAAAAGATTTACTCTCTAGCTAAGTATAAGCTCATATTAAAACAAAAGCAAACAAGATTGATTATTGCCTTTATTGGATGAACATCTGCAGCTGGCAATTATCAAAGAAGCCACATTTGTTCTGCATCTTGCACCTACATTATTTACAAAACGCTGATCAAAGCGATACTTACTTTTTTTCCTTTAAAATTGTTTTTCACTGTCTGCACTGAACGATATACAATCTATAGCAAAAATAACGACAGGATATTTAGTTTGACTTTTTAAATTCGTGCCAGTGCTAGTATAAATAGCTTAAAACATTTCACTTAAATACGGAATTCGTTGTGTGTTCTGTCAATTTGTAATACTCGTGATAAACTCAGCAACGGCGCTAAAGATTAATTTAATTGGTAACCATATTCCACTAATCTTTTATTACAAAGTAATTATAAGAAGCCTATATATTTCTCCAGACTATCCTTTACATCTATGCTAAATTACATCGAGATCCGTTCAACAGTTTAAGCTACAAACTCTAACAAACATCTATCCATCCGTCTAAACTTTCGAATTTATAATATATTTTATTTTATTACAGATGTTACAGTTCGATTTGTGTTCGACTTTGTGAGATTTCATTACCATAAAAAACACGTTTTGTAATCGTAAATAGACGTAATACTTAGTTCTACTGTTTCATTGGTTAATTTATAAAACAACAGAGTCAACTAATTAATAATAATTAATGCAATATGCTTTATACGTTGGTTTAATGGTATATAGGTGAGTACTGTTACTGACAGACAGTACCAGATGTAATGTAATATGTTACACGTCGAGCATTCAAGCTGTTATTACTTATTTAGATATCAGCGAGTAATGAATCTCGTAACGTCAATATGTTTATAAGGAAGTTTTTAAACAGTGGAAACACACGGAAGACGTCCTATGATAAAGTTTGAGGTTTCAAGAACATCACAGCAGCGGACCCGCCGCCGCGCAATTTACGATTCGATAAAAGTTTTCTTATAAGTGGTAAGTGGTGTTAATGCCTGTAATTTTATGAAGAAGCTTTTAGTTCAGGCGTCGGCCAATGAAGCGGGGAAATTGTTGAGCAGCCGTTTGCAATTTTATACTTTATCAAGTTTCAATTATTTGAAAGAAGTCCTACGCTAACAATATTTTCATTGTGAAAGCAAGTTTGTAGTTCGTTCAATTCCCTTTGTAGACTTACGTAGTGGGTAACTTTTTAATTAAATTGTTCCGAAAATGTAAACAGTTGTTATTGGAAAAGAATTGAAACAATCTGTAAATAAATACCACGAGGGACGTTAAGGTTGATTTTTGCAATAGTGTGCGCAAAATGAGCAACGAAGGTAAATGCTTGCAGCAATTTTCTTGATAACCTGATTGTTGCTATAAACTTTACACAGGCGCATCGCTTGAAGCTTAAAAAAACGTCATACTAAATACAACGTTCTTGTTTATTTAAAAATTGTCATTTTTAAATGACAACTTACTTTTTACAATTACTGTGAGATCTATAAAAATAATTTACAAAGGAATCCAGTTTTTATTCGCTGCGACAAAATGCCGGAAGCTACCAATCCGTACGTGCTCACAACTCATGCTATAGCTTTAAAAAAAGCAACGGTTAGTATTGTCTACAGTTACCAATAGTGTAACTAACTATGATAATTAGGACAGTTCAAGTGGTTTTTCTACTGCAGAATGTGACAAATAAAGTAAGGATGGATTATATGAAAAATGGTAATGATATGCATTAGCCATACAATATTAATTATAATACCGTAGTCGTTGATGTGCTAATATTCTTAGCGAGATATCCTACAAAGGCCTAATCCTATAGAACACAAAGTACAGACCTTGCTGTACACAAAGGTCGTGGCTGTATGATACGTTATAATAGTAAAATTAATCCTACCTATGTGATGCATAATGAAATTCATTGGAACTTCAATAGACTAAAAATAGTCTATAGAGGATATTGTATCTCAGTGTAAACTGGTAAAGATAATGGTAACTAATTAAATTGAAAAAAAAAACCTTCATGTGGGAAAGGGACCATAAACTACAAGCTGCCAACATAAAGGAAGCAAGGTTGTCATTTATGGATTTGAATTTTGACAGTTCACAAATGTAAACAATAAAATAAATACAATTTCATGCGGATGAAGCCGCACGGGAACAGCTAGTTTTATATAACTGCATCCTTTTTACGTTTCTTTCACAAAAGACGTTAAGTAATTAGTTGAGTATAAAAGAATGTTAGTTCTTTCTACGCCGCCTGAAGTAACTATTTGTACATTAAACTTCAGCAAGAAGTTCCGTTCTTTGACGGCGGGATTTCCGTCTTCATTGTGTTTATCTTATTCATTCCACACAATTTACTGATTAAGTCCAAGTACGACCTTTTGTAGCACACATTGGCTGTTAGAATTCCTCTAATTGGTTTATTGATTCCCTACGTCTCCAGCCAAGCATTCAATTGACCTAACTACGTTGATTAATATGTCTAACAGATATTAATTGAATTAAAAGATAGTTATATATTTAAACCTATATTACATTTAAGTGATTTTTTTTACAAACTTAAATAACCGAATTACTGCACCAGATGGAGGACACTCAATTAGAGGAACAAAACCGACACTAGCACTGTTTTTGTACCGATAAGTAGAAACTGACGATTAACTTATAAAAAATACATTGAGAAACAAAAGAAGGCGCCCACTTGCCTCAGAGTAAACGTGTTACGTGCATGCCTGATCAGAAAACGCCTTAAAAATGCTATTTACAAATAATAGAATGAACCTAGCAAGAAAATTTAAGAGAAATTATTCGTATCGTAATCGAAAAATATATGAGATTTGTTCTACGCCCCAATCGGGTAAAAGGTACATTGATAAATCTCTAACAAATTTTGTCGATGTCGATACTTGTCGAGGTCAATACATTCTCGCAAAATTTCATGCTAGGCCCACAGATTCGAAATTAGGTCGTCTCTAACAAGATGTAACTATACGTATACTCAGACCACCGAATGTCATAGCTAATTTACATTCAGGAACAGAGTAAACCACAATATGGTCGCTGTACTTGACTATGAATTAATATTTATGCATAGGCTTGTTAATGTTTAATATCCGTTCTACACCATCCAATAACATGCTATCTAAGTACATAATAAGAAATATTACGACTAACAAGTATTGAAAATGACGAGACTAATACTCTGAATATTGAAAGGGGTATTGTAGTTAGGCTTCAATAGAGATTTAAGCTCCTTTCATTTAAGCTCTACCAGACTGTCTGAATGCACAAAGGGCTGTACAGAAAATTAATACCCTGTATCGATTTTGAGGAAATGATTCAAGAAGGTTCATTAATTAGTACAGGCATATTATGCTTCCGGAAAATGATACATGAAATTTCATCAAAGAAATACTATTACTACCAGAACATGTAGATTATGTATGTAACAAATTAAGAATATTGTTAGGTAAATTCTACCACCTTAGACATATTGTACCACAAAAAATCCTTAAAAACATGTATAAAGCCCTGGTAGAATCAGTTATTTCTTATGGTTTAGACAGCTATGGATTAACCTTTAAGTCGTATATACAAAAAATAGAAAATTTACAAATAAGATTTTTAAAATTATTAGTCAATAGTAAAACTAATTATATAAACTTTTTAAGATATGCAAGATATTACTGGCTAGTCTAAAACATAAACTTATCTTTCTATCAGTAAATCACAAAAACTTGAGTACTTTAACTACTACACAAGCACAGCACCCACACGGTACTAGCAGCACTAGGGCAGCCTCTCGTGCCAAATACATAGTACTCAGAATTAACAATTATTACGGTGACAGAACAATAGGAAAACGTCTACCATACTTGTTCAATACCCTACCACCTGATATCGCAAATCTAAATTCAAAATTTAAATTGTTTAAAAAGCGTTTGGAAAACCATCTTTTTGAAAATAGCCCAAAATTATATGTACCTTATTTATAAACAACTAGCTGTTGCTCGCGACTTCGCCCGCGTGAAATTAAAAAAAAAACAATACAAAATATAGCCTATGTTACTAACGGATAAATAACCTTTCTAACGGTGAAAGAATTTTTAAAATCGGCCCCGTAGTTTTTGAGTTATTTCAATACATACAAAAATACAAAAATACAAATCTTTCCTCTTTATAATATTAGTATAGATATATGATGTATGTATGTATGTATGTTATATATTTGACACAAAAGAAAAAAAAAGATATTGCAAAAGTACTACATTACATTACTACTACTACACTGTACATAATATACTGATAGTGTTACATCGCACCCGCGGGCCGCGGACAAACCATTATACGGTTTTGCGGGGCTATGTTTCCTTATATGTTTAAACTGTGTTTTTTGTATTATATAATTTTCAATAAATAAATAAATAAATAAATAAATATTGTGTACTTCACAATAAAGACTTTATTGTTTGGTTTTTATTGAAAAGACTGCGTAAGTATTGAATTGATTTAAAAAGATCTGTTACCATTAGAAGGCTATATTACCATTAAGTAATATAAATGCGAAAGTTTAGATGATACGGATGTGTGTTAGAGTTTGTAGTCTAAACTGCTCAATGGATATCGATGAAATATGGCATAGATGTAGAGGACAGTCTGGAAGAATACATAAGCTACTTGCTTTTGTTTTGTTTTTTAATTCCACGCCGTACCGTACTAACGGTATATATTAATCTACATAAAGGGTGATATATAGAAAAGATATGAGAGGTTTATTCTTTGCCACCCAGGAGAAACTGGGGCGAATTATTAGTATTGTAAAAACATGTCTAGGTTGTTTCTGAATGTATCCAGCACGAATAAGGACAAACAAAAAATTTAATTTAGACTTAAGTAAACACTTAGATGGATTACATTACCCATATAGGCTTCGAAACAAAGATATTCGTAATTTGCATCAATAATTCTCAATGCAACGTATTAAAGGATTCATCAAAATGGTAATTGAATAGATTCTGTACAGTGAATAGACCTCCGCTACGAACACATACGGTGAAGTTTTCAACATAAAGCTCGAGTTAGGGGATGGATCAAATAATAATTCATCAAAAGCACGAAGCTCTTTGCCCGTGAAACGATTAAACGCTTCCAATTAAACAGAATTTATTATATAAGTTACTAGCTTTCGCCCGCAACCCCGTCCGCGTGGAATAAAAAAAACAAAAGCGAGTAGCCTATGTATTCTTCCAGACTATCCTCCACATCTATACGAAATTTCATCGAAATCCATTTACCCGTTTAAGCTACCAACTCTAACAAACATCCATCCATCCATCGCTGTCGAACGGAATAAATAGTATCCTATGTCCATCCCCTGGCTTTAAGCTACCTGCTCACCAATTTTCAGCCATATCGGTAAAGCCGTTCTTGAGTTATAAATAGTGTAACTAACACTACTTTCTTTTATATATTATACTAGCTGTTGCTCGCGACTTCGCCCGCGTGAAATTAATAAATACGAGTATATCCTATGTTACTCACAGATAAATTACCTTTCTAATGGTGAAAGAATTTTTAAAATCGGCCTAGTAGTTTTTACGTGAATCCAATACATACAAAAATACAAATCTTTCCTCTTTATAATATTAGTATAGATATAGATATAGATAGAATTGTTGGTTTTCTTCTTTCGTAAAGTAACATGTCATTTAAATATTTATCAGTTTACTAGTAATTAAATTAAAATAGACTATAGAAAGGCCAGTAACTTACCCTGTTTTATGTATTCATCTAAATTATTGTAATATTTTGTGTATAGTAATGTTATGATTTTGATTATTACTTGATATTATGCTTTTGAAATTGCAAACAGCTACTTATGTTTCGTATGATGTGAAAGTTAAGAAAGCATCGTCTTAATATTACCCATCTTTCTAATCGTCGAAAGGTGAATAAAGTCATTGCAGTCTTAACTGTAAGAGCGCGCACACCTTTGACTAAACTGTCGCACAACTGTTTAGTCGCGCTTTGATTCCTATGAGCTTATATAGAGGTGCGCACACAACTCGATTTTTAGTCGTGCAACTAAACAGTTGTATGGGCTGCAACAATCGACAATCGCACCACTGTTGTGCGACAGTTCAAAAGTGTGCGCCCGCTCTAAATATTAAATTATATTGATACAATTCATATTAATATACTTAACTAGCTGTTCCTGTGCGGCTTCATCCGCATGTAATTATGAAAACTTTATTTTATTGATTAAATTTGTCAATTATGAATAGTAAATGTCAAAATGACATGATATGATAGCAAACTATTGCAATCCTGCTTCCTTGATGTTGGCAGCGACTTATGGTATCTTTGCTACATTAGGGTTTTTATCCAAAATATTTACCCAATAAATTTAATGGCTTGAAAATATATAGCCTAAAGCGTGACGTAAGTGTAGGGCTTTTTATTAAAAAAAGAATAACTCAAAAATATGCTGTAATTGCTGACATCTTAGGCAACAAAGAAGTGTGTGTTTACGTTTTATTATATTAATATAGATGAATTAAAATACAGTTACAATATCTAGTGTCAAAGAATAGTTAGGTTTTTATCAAAGATGCCTTTGATATTGAGAAAAAAAAATATCTTTAAAATATTTTAACCATGCCGAGTAGTAAAATTTAAAAAATTCATTTCACACAAGCTTGTACCAGAAGTGTGCACATCTCAATTAAAAAAAAAGTTTCAAAGCAAAAAAACTGAACTAATTAAAACATTTTCTCTGTGACGTGATAGTTAAATATGAAGTAAGTTTTTTCTAAAGTGTGCGTTCGCGTATAAAAGTGTGCTATACTTTTTAACTTATGTTTTAAGTTGACCATGTTACAACATTACCGACTGAAAGTTTTGAAAATATGTTAACCGTGGATTTTCAAAAGCAAGACCATCCCTTAATACATGAAGACATGATATTATCTCAAATTCAATTGCAGCGCATATTTTCTATCCTATAAAAATAACGCTAGCTGTTCGCAATGCAATCTTGTTCATAAAAAATGTTAATAAAATATTCTCTACTGAGCTAAAACAAATGGCTTTGAAAAATTCTCATTTTAATAAGCTTCGCTATGAAAATGCTTAGCATAGTTTGTTCAACTACGATGCGAAATTTTTAAAAGCGTATAATCTCTCGGATCTAACATCCTTACAAATATTTTAATATTATTTTATTAATATTGCATTGCGAAAGTCGACGGAATGTAATTTCTTAAAGCACAACATTCTTTTCGATAAAAGATTAAACACCGATACAAACTCTACATTGAAGTTTCTAAACAAAACAACAACAGCCTATATACTAAAATTGGTAAATTCCATTCTTTTGTAACATTAACTTTTTTTATACGAGCAAACGGCCACCTAAATCCGCCGAAATAGCGAAGCGACCGCTGCCCATAGACATCCGCAATCACAGATGCGTTGCCTACCCTAAATCGACGGAGGAGGAGACGCACATAAAGAGGATATTTCCCCTTCCTAAGTGTCTCCTCCACCGTCAAATCCACTTTCCCATCCAATCCTTTCCTTATAAGAAAAGGGTGGAACGGGAAAGGGACTAAAATTGGGCCTCCGGCACCACACTCATCAGACTGTACGCGGAATTGCTTCCACTTCACACCTCTCTTTTGTGTGGTCGTGGTATTGCACCGGGCGAGCCGGCCCATTCGTGCTGAGATGTTAAAGCGGACTCTACCACTGTTAAAAACTAACTAAAAAACTAACTATCCATATTATAGGCTTTTCCAACACGTCATCCTACATTTTCATATGTAGCAATGTATTTATATTTAACAATGTTAACATCTCTTAAACAACTCAAACAGCATCAGTTAATTAACAAATAATAAAAACCCTTGGTAAGGCAACAAATTGAAATACGAGTACAACTCCCAAATAAAACCAATATAACCAATTTTTACCCTGTAATGTACATACTCGCGAACTCGCGAATCAAAGTCTCAGTACGGTAAAATCAAAGCCGTTGTAATCCGATGAATAAGACCAATATAAACAAGAGATGCAGATTAAAAAATCTATTTCAAATAAAGAACACGGTACGATTTTAGTATTTTTATCCTTAAGTGGATTGACTGCTGTTTAACTCATCTACAAATAGAATATAGAAGCATCAGAACTGGCTAATTAATTAATAATTGTTTGTTGTACACGGAAAATGGAAAATCTCAATGCAACATTGGGAAAGGCTTACACTGCACGGAACTGACATAGCTTGATTATAATAACCAAGTAAAAAATTGCGGGACATTTTTAAATCTTGGTGTCACCTAAATACAAATTATTGTAAATTCATGGAACGATATAGAAGACCGAGAGCAAGTTGTCGAGTAATACGTTACCCATAAGGATTTATACAATACAAGACTATGGTACCTACAGAACTAGTTTTAAAACGTTAAGACTATGATCTTAATTGTCTAATAATCTGAATTTTCAGCAAAAGGTGTAAAACTAAACAAAACTTAAACGCAGGCAGGCGGACGTAAAAACTTAGCGAAAAATTATTGTGTGCTCGCGCGCCGACCCCACGTGAGTGGGATAAGACCACGGAGATGATGATTATGTGCAAACATACAAATCGCACTCCGATTTCAAACAGAGAAATTAAAACGTAGGTAATTGAATAAATCACAAGATAATAACTGCTTTATAATTCAAGTGCCTTTCTTGCACTTTCAACTAACGCATCATCAATTAGAGAAAGTTACGTTACTGTTTGAAACAATTAATATTAATCTATATTAACTAAATAAAACTATAGATAATTTAAACTTTAGATCTAGGTACTTATGCGAATGTTTAATGACGTTAAAACTAATGCTTTTTTACTTCAATTTATTATTTTAATGTCAATCACTTAAAATAGAAAAGTTTGTAAGTTTTGGGTAAAAGTAGAACACGTCGCTATTGCTGCGAATGAGGAGATCACGTCATCGCTCGCTTGCGTGGCAAACGCGAAGAGGCTCAGCGTCACTGAGTGATAACACTCTATCTTATTCACTCCATCACGAAGTGCAATGTACTCACCAGAGTGAGAGGTCAAAACACACAATGGCCACATCGCACTCGCTAACGGCAAAGTTTCACGAATTCCAAGTTGGTTGGCAAAACCAGCTCAGTTGCTTTGCATCGGTCGTGGGGAGCGGACGTCTTTTCCAGCCAAAGCGATAACTTTCCGTAACTTCAAGATGCGCTGCGTGTTCGTGCTGTTAGCACTGGCTGGGGCTACGTTCGCGGGTACCGAGCCCGAATTTAAGATAGACGTAACAAGTCTTCCCGAAGAATGCACCACCAAGTCCAAACATGGCGACATGCTGACCATGCACTACACCGGGACACTTGAAAACGGCCACAAGTTCGACGCGAGGTAAGTGAACTTATTCTTAAAAATATATATTTCACATTTAATAATATTTTGTACCAACGTCATTACAAAATAATACGACCAGAGGTCGTATCCGGTTGATGATTAGAGGGAAGGACGATAAGTGAGTATATTGACGCAATAATGAAAAAATTGTTCGTGATTAAATGAATTTATTTTTAAATTCGTTCAGAATAACGGGCTTATTTGACCTAGTTAATTCATCTATCATAAATTACTCGTACGATAGTTGAAGTTACTATCTTATAAAAGTTATGAAATTTGATCGCTTCCGTTATTTTACGCTGCTGACATAAATTGTGATTATTTTTATTCACAATTAAAAAAAACGTGGGCTAATCTCAATTTTCTTTGATAAGAAATAATGATTTTTAAGAACACGTACGTGTAATGTGTATGCCTACTAATATACCGTAAGCGTTCCTAATCAATTTGTCGCGTTGTAATTTTATTTCTAATGCTTTCCGAGTACTGCGTTGCTGCCTTTGTTAATTTTATTGAATTGAAACTACTTAAGTATATTTATAAATTACAATTTAATTAACATGCATTATGATAATTTGATTTGGCATTTCATTGTTTTACCCGGTTACTTTTGCCCGCGACGTCGTACGCTTGAAGGATGAATTTTCGAACAAATCGAAACACACACGGAACCACACATGTATGATGACACTCCATTATAATGATAACGTGATAGCATTGACATGTTGGTGACTAAGCGTAGCTTGCAGGATGGTATATCACTTACTATTCTGACGGACTTTAAATTTGTACGTGTACCTACCAAAAAACTTACCCGTCGGATTCCGCTGAGACTTTTCCTCTTTAATTATTTATTTTTTGTCTTTTGAACTAGAAAAAATCCTTTGTGTTCGTTTTTCTTTTTTATTCGATTTCAGATTTGTTCTGGTCACATTTGTGACAAGAAATAAGTCTTGCGGTTAAATATTCACGACAAATATTCTAAATGATTATTTTATTAAGTAAATTGTTACAATTGCAATAATTTCATCTCAAAGATTGGGTAGAGATTTGCGGCCAAATGGAACTGCATCGCAATGTTCCATTTGATTGGAATGGTAAATTTGACAAGTATCCCGATGAAAAGGATAATGAATAATGCTCCCATATATTTTATCCCTTTCAGCAAGCACCAATTAAAACCAACGAGCAAATTCGGTCTGACTAAGAGAAAAAAAAAACTTACTGATTGATTTTTTTTGTTTCACAAAATTATCTTGTGTCTACTTCTACGATTAAAAAATACCACTTATAATAAACTAGCTGTTGCTCGCGACTTCGCCCGCGTGAAATTAAAAAAAATATAGCCTATGTTACTCACGGATAAATTACCTTTCTAATGGTGAAAGAATTTTTAAAATCGGCCCAGTAGTTTTTACGTGAATTTAATACATACAAAAACACAAATCTTTCTTCTTTATAATATTAGTATAGATAAAATTGCACTCTCCCGTATGTAATATCGAGAAAAAAAACACATTTCATGGACATGATTAGCTATTGTCTGTCTGTCTATCGGTCTATTCGTTTGTATTCGTATTCTATTGTTCCGGCTAATCTCCGGACCGGCTGGACCGCTTTTGACGGGACTTTGACTGGAAGGTAGTTGTACACGGGAATATTAAAGACTTTTATTTTCATTTTTCAAATTTGACGGAGTCGTGATCGACCGATAGTGATCTAATACAATATTAGATATGATGCTTTGATTTTTTATCACCCTTGTTGACATTATTTTTGATACCCATTTTTCGTTTGCTGAATATCTTTTAAGTGGTCTACTTCGACACCACCCTGTCTTTATGCCACTCGGGATGTCGAATCCCAGTATTTTTTGGAGTCCCCTTGCCCTCAATTTACCAACTACAACCAATTTAACCAAATAATCTGTGTGTTTTTGAGTGGTTTAATAATACTCTTCAGTCTTATAATCATACTAATATTATAAATGCGAAAGTTTAGATGGATGGATGGATGTTTGGTAGAGTTTGTAGCGTAAACGGCTGAACGGATCTCAATAAAATTTGGTATAGATGTAGAGGATAGTCTGGAAGAACACATAGGTTACTCACTTTTGTTTTTTTTAATTCCACGCGGACGGAGTCGCGGGCGAAAGCTAATGAAAAATATATTTTTTTAATATATAAATTTCCAATCTCAAAACTTATTATGAATACTTTAAATTATTTTGACTTTTGACATTAAAATTGTTTTAAAATAAATAAAAAAAACATCGAATCACTTGTTTATTTAACATGAGGTGAGTGGAAAATTTAAAAACTTTAGCCTTTAGCACGGCTACAAACGACTTGCAAGTTGTAATAATACGGGGCGTATAGCGAGTAACCAGACTAGAGCGCTAGCGAGCCGTGAGGAAGCCGAATTTAAGATTGAGATATGTGATTAGCTCTCTGAAGTTGTGCTTGTTTCTTGAACTCAAAGGAGAACTTTTGTTATTACCGTTTATGCGAGTGTACGGAAATTTAGCGTTTAATTATCAACGCTGCTAATTTAATTTTGGGCGTAAGCTCACTTTGTATTATGTGGGATAATGTTACCTGTTATTGAAACGTAACCTAGATCGAGTTTTATTATCAAAAGTCTATTGTACGACTTTTTTTAACATAAGGTGGCAAACGAGCGGTCACCTGAATCCGCCAAACTGGTGAAGCGACCATGAACGTCCACAATTGCGGATACATTGCCTACCCTTAATCGACGGAGGAGGAGACGCACATAAAGAAGATGTTTCCCCTTTATCTTCTGCACCGTCAAATCCACGTTCCCTTCCCATCCTTTTCATAGGAAAAGGGTGGGAAGGAAAATTGACTAAAGTTGGGTCTCCTGCACCACAGTCATGAGACGAAACGGGGAATTACTCCCATTTCACGCCTGTCTTCTGTGTGGTGGTATTGCACCGTGCGAGCCGACCCTACAGTGCGAAGATGTTAAAGCGGGCTCTACCACTGTTAAAAACGACTACACTATATTCATTACCAGTTGTTTAAAATTCTTTTGTTCCAACTAAGTAGCTGTTACTCGGTTGTCTGAGATTGACGCTATAATATTGTCTAATTTAATACCGCGTGATTTCAATAGTTGCACTTTTCTAATTTTCCTGGGTAAAAGAATTTAGATGTAGGAACGTTTATAAAAAAATGCTAAATTCTTATGTTAAAAGTATAGGTATGTGAACTGTTATCATCTCGACTTAATCGAATTAAAACAGTATGGTTTCAACAGATCTATATTTTCATTTTTATAATATAACTAGCTGTTGCTCGCGACTTCGCCCGCGCGAAATAAAAAAAATATTAAAAAACATAACCTATGTTACTCACTGATAACGTAGCTTTCTAATGGTGAAAGATTTTTGAAATCTGCCCAGTAGTTTTTGAGTTATTTCAATACATACAAAAATACAAATCTTTCCTCTTTATAATATTAGTATAGATAAGTAATAAACCAGTTATTTGTCAGTCCGCAGTTTTGTTCCAAAATTATTTTGTCAATTTTACTAACGATACTAAACAAATTTTCTGTTTTACCTGTAGTTATTACATATAAAAGTTTGTCGGACAGCCCTTTTCAAAAAAGGATTTTATACTTTCGACGGCACACACGGTCGTTGCACAAAAACCCCTTTGTTATTCCGATGTTCGGCTAACGAATGACAAAATTTGCAACATTCTATTTACAAGTTGTAGCCGCGTAAACTTTGCTGGGAATGTTAATGATTCGCAAAACTCTCACTGAATACGGGATGAACTAATAATTTGTTTATTTTTAAATAACTGTTTTTTAATTATTCGTTACGTTGAATTATTGAATAATTTTGTACGCTTTCTATTTCCTTAGGCTCAAATTATTAGTATGTTACCAAACACGTGTATAATGGCCGACAGTTATTCGTGCCGTGCATTTTACTCAGGATTTGAGACGCATGACATGATTATAATAGAAAGTTTCTATGTAACCAATTTGAATATCCAAATATTAAGCTGAGTAGAACGTTACATTTTACTTAAGTTTGTAAGTTAAGAAGAATATATGAGAAGGGTTGAATCGCATGTAACAAGGAGAACGTTAGTTATGAGTGTGGAGGTACACCGGTAGAGGTAGACCTAGAAAGAGATGGATGGATTGCGTGAAAGGTGACATGATCAAGAAGGGAGTGATGACTGAGATGACGGATGGCAGAGTTATTTGGAAAACGTAACCCCGGTGCGCCGACCCTACGGGAGTAAGATAACGAGGAGATGATGATGATGATGATTAAAATATGAATATATACGATTAAATAGTTAAGATGTGCTAACTTTTTTTGATATTTTTTTATTGAATATGATAGACTTATTCCATAATTATTTAAGGTAAAATAATTTAATACAAAACAAAACTAACAAATACACTCATGTTAATTATACGAGAAACCTATCAAGTTCACCATGAAACTTGGGTTCGTTACTGGAATTTTGTTTAAAAGTTAGCGTGTCTGTGTTAAGACTTAAAGTACTATTGATTAAGCGGTGTAAAGTTAGATAACCATTATAAAGTGAGACAATTTTCAAGAGTTACAGGTACGGAAGTTGTGCAACCATAATACGGCGGCGTCGGTTAACATTTTCCTAAGCTTTGTCACTGAGAACAGTTATTAGTTGATAATTTCTTGTAACAATTATATCTTTTGTGTAAATGAGAATAAATAACTGTTAGTTTCCCACACAAGTGGCACGGCTCTTACGAACAATTAAATAAAACTGTACGTATAGATGTATACGTACCCAAAACAAACAGCAATGTATATTAAATTAAAACTGACAAAAGCAGAAAATCGAAACGTTAGATATTTATTTATACTTGGCCACAAAGTCAAGCAGTAATGGACTCGGAAACACGTTAGCTACGAAGTAAATTTTTGATCACCTGCCTATGTTAGTGAAGCGACGGCGATAAATATTCCGTTTTAAATTACGTTTACTGAGGTCAGACGTGGCGAAGTGGCGTACTGCAGGAACCGCAACCAAATGCTAATGTTTATTTCAAATAATGACAATGGATCGTGAAACAGACAGAAATAACAAGAGACGAAAGAAGTGTGACTAATATACCCTAAAATTTATTGAAAAATCATATAAATGACGATATATACACTAGCTTTCGCCCGCGACTCCGTCCGCGTGGAGTTCAAAATAACAAAAGTGAGTAGCCTATGTGTTCTTCCAGACTATCAACTACATCTACGCCAAATTTCATCGAGATCCGATTATCCGAGATCATTAAATTAGCGCGTACCATCCTTCGACCACGTTACCACTTAACTATGGGTGTGATCGTGGTCAAGCGCTGATTTTAAAAATCATAAAAAAAAAAGATCCGTTCAGCACTTTCGGCTAAATTTAACAAACATCCATTCATCTAAACTTTCGCATTTATTTTATTAGTAAGATGTAGTGGAAAATTTACTTATACATTGTTGCAATCCTTTCAAGGAGCTATTCAAATTACCTATCCTAGTTCCATTATTGTAAACTTGTTGCTCGGGAAAGCGTAATGAGATGCGGCTCAGGGATGTTTGTAAACACTCCCGTCTTTATTCGTTACTACACTAACAGACTTTGTCTAACATACGTTACAGCGAATTTTTATTGTATGACAGCATTTGATAACTCATTCTTCTTCTTCTGCCTTCGCCTTTTCCCATTTATTTGGGCTCAGCCTCGTCCTAAGTCTCCAGACAGCACGACTATTAGAGGCTTGTTCGTCAAGGTTCATTTCTTTCAAGTCCTTTTGGACCGTCGTCAGCCAAGTGGTAGGTGGTCTTCCGCGGGTTCGCGTCGTTGTCAGCATGTTTAAGGCTAATTTGACCATGTGATCTTCAGGTCGCCTCTGAACATTTGATAACTCATTCTCTTAAAAAAAAAACACAGAATGATGCTCTTATACAAGTGTTGCAAAATTTACGGTTATTGTCCATGTACGATGAAACAATCGATTAAATATTATAATAACAACAAATTGGAAATTATTTTACGCACCAACAGATTTAAAACGTTATTCTATCTTTATTTACACAAACAAGAAAAAAATATAAACCGAAATCACATATGACTATACGAAAAATATTATTTTAATTCAGCTGGGAATAGAGAATAATCAGAAACGGGATTTCTATTATTGATAAAGGGTAAACTGTTTCATAACTTTCATCGACTGACAAGTATAATTGCTTTTGCTAGCTTTTTGCTATCGACTACAAATGCATACAAAATACTCGTAAATATGTTTTATTCGCTTTCCAATTTTTAAAATCGTTTTAGACAAAAATTAAAACAGAATAATCTTCCGGTAACAGTAATTCTCTTTACAATACTACTAGCTTTTGCTCGCGACTTCGTGCTGGTGAATTAAAAAAAAATGTAAAGACAATGTGTTCTTCCAGACTATGTTCTACATCTGTACCTTTCATTGAGATTCTCTAATCCGTTTCAGAAATGCGTATTAAACATCTATCCCAACATTCGCGTTTATAATATTAAAGGTAAGATTTTACATGGCATTTCTTTCAGAAAATGTCAATTTTCTTTATATTAATTACATTTAGTGATTTAGATATGGTAACACAAATTAAAAAAAATAGAAATTTTATGGTATCTAATTTATGGTATCTACTGAATGAAATGTAGAGTTCAAAAGATATTCAATGTGGACGTGAATCAATTTAATTTCTATTGGATGGCGGTTTCATTAACAATTTTGATTACTTTGTATTTGTGTTGTCGGACGATCGTTGTCTCTGATGGAAATTTAATGAGAAAGTTTCAATCGCCTGAAAGAAAATTAAGTTTCAAATATGGAGAGTTTAAGGAAAACGGTCGGCTAAGTAATTTATCTAGTAAGTAAGGGAAATGAGAAATCGAATTACGAATAGATTATAGAAATCCGACACGATGATTTCTTTGTGTCTTTTTTTAAAGTTTAATATAATAAATCCTATTGTGTATCAAATGATAATGAAGTCTTTTTTATATCTGCGTTACTTTAAAAAAAACCAATGCATCACATTTAATATGAAAGATTGCGAGAAAACTCATCTTCAACCGGAGCACACCCATCTAGTGACAGCAGCTGTCGAGTTAAAATGCTCCGTAAGATATTGAGATATTTCTTAATTCTGAGAAGCATCATGACATCCATAATAAAAAACAAAAGTACTCGTAAGTAACCGACCACATAAGCTACTTACTTCCAGAGTATATATCTATATCTATACCAAATGTCATCGTGATCCGTTCAGGCTACAAACTCTAACATCCATTTATCCATCTAATCTTTCGCATTTATAATATAAGTAAGATTAGTAAGATGTCTTACCTTATTTATGTCTCGTTTGTCGATCATATAGAAGTCTCTATTTTTCGATATTTAATTTATATCATGATTCTGTGATAATTTATTTGGTTGTTAATAGTTGCATTTGCAATGTGATAGTATACGCGTGTGAAACGTTTTGCTTTCGTTTTATTGAGTCAATGATTGTTGCTGGCTACATTGTGCCTTGGCTCGGAGACGTACGCTCGGCGTATTGTTAAGTCGAAACAAACACTCGCTGTTCCCTCTAGATCGTCGATAAATGCAATTATGACTCTTTTAAGTTACTTTTATCTGATTCCGCGGACAATTCATCAACTTTGTTCCATTCTCTCGGGTGAGAACAATGTTGGTATAAGTATGCTTTGTAAAAATCAACGTTTTTGTTTATTTAATAAACGAATTTTTATTTAATGTAATACTCGTAATTATGCTATACATGGGGTATACAATTTTATTTATTTAACCAGTCCATCCATTGCAGAGATATTGTTGTACCTATCTGTAGTTCGACTAAAAGTGTGCAGTATGTTGATATTAGATACCCTTTGTTTAATTTTGTAGAGTGGTCTACCGCCGTGTTTTAATAAAACAAAATATTCCGTATTTGGTTTTTAAATTTTTTCTCTATTGCGACTCAATAGAATGTTATGTATTTAACCTATTGACATTTTGAATAAATCAAATTATATGTTTAATTAAAAAAGAAACCTACATATTGTATGACATAAATGTTATGCACCTCATCTTACTAATATCCGAGTAATAAAAGCGAAGGATAGATGTTTTGTTAGCAGATAAATTCAAAACGGCTTAACGGATCTGGATGAAATATGGCTATGTATATTTTTTAAACAAAAGCTAGTCTTCTGATAAAGTTTTTATACAACAAGAATTAATTTGTTCAAACGGAGAGTTCGCTTTGACAACGAAAATAAAAAGCGAACGTATTAAATTACAACACATAAGATATCTAAGCGTTTGTAGCAAATTAATTTGAGCATTGTATTTGTGTATTTGAGTATCAAATAGGCGGCATTCATAACGGATTAGTCTCAGACCGAGCGATATGCGATCGAGTGTGTTCAGATGATTCTCCACACTACAGTATACAGCCGGCGTTTGGATTTACTCAAATATTATTAAAGAAACCTTCTTAGAGATTTAATAAAACATCAATGGTTACCTTAAACAACAAATACACCTCAATGCACGAGGATACTTCGATTGTATCCTGCAATTCTACTTGTATTAAACTAATAACCACTCACATCTAACCTTGAAAGGTAAGCAGTCATTGCCTAGTTGACACGATCACACACCAATCTTCTTCAATTATTGCACGTACCCGGATACGGGCACTCTCAACTTCTTTAGACGTCAATAGAAATATAATCACAATTAGCTGCAACTAAATTATTACCTGCGGTACCTAAAATGACTTGTTTTAGTACTAACACATTGAAACTTCGTCTGTGAGTTTTCACTGCCAAACAATATATTGGTATTTCAGTTTTTGGACCTAAGAATGATAGGGATGTGGATACAGTTTTGTGTGATTTAGGTAGTATTAATTCACAGTAATAAATGACTAAGCAAAAATACTTTGATTGTACAAAATCATGCGTTCCTTATAAACCAGTTAATAGTTGCGACTGCGCTAGTGTATTGTCTTAAATACTTTAGGTATTTGAAGTTTTTCCAAACTTTGTTAGTTACGTAATTACTTTCAAACGTACTGTAATATGTTTATCATTTATAATGTCTATGTAATACATGCAAGGAGAACTATCGTCTTAAACAATAGCACTTTTTGTCTTGAAGGCAATGAGCGGCGCGAAGAAAGTCAATTGTTTGATCGATTGAGAAAAACTTTGTGAATGTAATTTATGCTTTTCCTATATCAATACTCTGCAGTCAAATAAAGGTGTGATTGGTTTTCCATTTTTAACACTTTGTCTGGACTGACGTCACCATTTTTAACCTTTAATTTCCCAGAAACCTGATATTGTTGCTTAAAAATTTGTCACAGTCACACATTTACAATCGGACAGTTTTTAGAGTATCCTATTATATTATAAAATGTCAAAGTTCCTAATTTTTAGAGACATACACTTATTAGATATTATATTTTAGTGTTTTAATTAAATTGCATTGTTCCTTTTATAAAATACATCCGTATTTTCGTTGGCAAATCTACGTTGTTTTCCTTGAGATTACGATTCCGTGTCCATTTGAAGTTGCAACGGCCGTGTACCCTTCCTGTTATTCTAGCAATGATTTTAAAATAAAAACCTCATTTATTAACTGCCGCACTTACTAAATGTGGTTTTAATTAATTACGGCTGCATTCTAGCATTATGTCCGGCTTTAAGCCCGTTACATACATCAATTTTGACTTATCAATTAAAAAGTAAAAGTCTGTAGCCTTTAGGATAACCGTGGGTTTTCACTCCAGAAACCCCATGTACGATAACATGTTATCGTATATCTCATTTTCTTTGTAAAACCAGAGATAACAAGAAGTTGTGGATTTCCTTCCGCAGTGGATAAGTACGGTAATGCTGACGAAAGTACAAAAGTATTTTAGTTGAAGTCAATTTGTTCTTCATCTAGTTAGTCGAGTTTATTGCTTCTATTTTGTTAATGAACTTCTTAAATGTATGATGGATTTTTTAGCTACTTGACGACAGGTTGCTGTCAGGTCTTATAGTTTACTTACATTAATAAAAGTGAATGGCAACTGCTATCAGAGACCCAAAAGCTATCACGCAAATGTAACCTTGAACACAAAACAACTAATATATCTATACAATGAAATTTGATTGGCGCATGCGATAACGTATGCCACGTCAGTTAACATGCCGATATAAAAACAATCGAAAATATGATTTTATAAAGAAAACAATTATGAAAGTTAACATTGTTGCATTCTTATCTATTGTTTTTTTCTCATAATTTTCATATGTCAACCGATTACCTATCTTACGTAAACTTTATCAAAAACAGATTATATTTGTGTAAACATATTTATAGAGGTGTGATTCGATTCGTAGATTCAGTTAGCAACAGATCTAACAAT
Source organism: Papilio memnon (assembly GCA_003118335.3). Classification (NCBI taxonomy): domain Eukaryota; kingdom Metazoa; phylum Arthropoda; class Insecta; order Lepidoptera; family Papilionidae; genus Papilio; species Papilio memnon. The sequence continues at coordinate 129,200 of LD689582.1, forward strand.
TATTTCTGAGAGACTATAAGAGAGATAGCAATATGTCTCTGAATTTTTTGATAATTTCAACCACTGTACTCTATAGATGTATTGGCGACCAGCGTAGTATTTTGTGCATATTTGATTTTTGCTATTGTAATGCTGAAGGTTGCGGTTGGTAGCGGTGAGCATTCGAATTAATAATAGAATAGAATGCACTGTTTGTTATAATTAACAAGCTCTTTTATGTCTGAATAAAACAATAGTCGTCATTTCCGAAGAGTGACCTGTCCATTCATAGAGGTCAGTGATAAAAACTTAGAATTCAATTAATTATCGTTTGTTACTTTACTCGACCATTTCTTTTTACGTTAATGGGTTTAATAATTCAATGACGTATTTATATAGATATATTTTACCGCACATACAGTGATATGCTTGTAAAATGTTTTTTGGAAAATAGGCTTAAGCCTTCACCTCCACTTGGTTACGTTCCAGACTCTTGCTTTTCATCCATCTACAAATCTAACGAGTTCCCGCTCACAAGACCTCTGTGTCCACAAACGTTATTTTTAAAACCAAAATAAGCTTCATAAATTATACCATATTCTTTCTATTGCAATTACTAAACCAATATTCAAAGAACAGTAGAAGGCTCTTTTTATCCTAATTACTGAAAGAATAAAAAATTAAATTCATCGTGTGAATATTTCGCCAAATTGTTATTTTTATATTAGCGATATCGTTGCTATCGTATTATCAGAATATAAATAATAAAATATAATGAGCGAAACGTTCTTGACGCGGCCCAAGGTTAGTTGTCACCTTTCCTTACTGATGTATTGATAAGAAATAATAACGGGATATTTTTATTATGACCTTTAGCTTGATACGGAATGGTCAACTACGATAACGTTTGTCATTGAAGTAGCCATCGAATAATAAGTGCGATCGATGTAGGTAACTAATAGTTTATGTTAACCATATTCAGTTAATAGTCATCAAGAATCCCTGTAATTTAATTCTAAAAAATCAACGCTATAGGACTGCTTAACTATTCAACTCTGAGTAAAATTTCATAATGCCGAAATGAAATGTTCGATGAATTTCATATTGATTTTTCTCGTTGCTAAGCGAATTTATTTCGTATAAATCTGATGTGAAGAATTTTATTTAGAGTTTTTCGCCGAAAATTATTGCATATAGTAGGCTCAATGCCTCTATCAAAAAGCATACATGAAATTGGTGCTGCGCAAGCTGCCGCTGCGAATTGAATAGCTCTGCGTTATGATATGAAATAAAAAACTCACGTATGCTTTTTGTTAGATGGGGTTGGAGTGCGAGATATATCAGGATAGCCAGTCGTCAGTTAAAGGTAGGTAGATAAAAGCGAGTAGCTTTTTATATCCGTCGGTAGCCATGTCAACAAAGTGCTCCAGGAATGTTTGCTCGACGAGAGAAATGTATAAAAATATAGTATATTTTATACTGAACCTATTTTATTTAACAAAATGTATCTTTTATTAAATTATGTAACGTATGGTATCATATCTTTGAATGTAACTTTTTTGCTGTGCGCCTTATTAGTCTCTCTAATAAGCCATGTTTAGTGAAGTTTTGATGTCATTAAAATTTCTTTACCTCATAATATAATTTGCTTGCGTACAATTTTCCATTCAAAGTGAATGCTCGTAGTGCAGATATTATAAATTTTGCAGTTAAGTGAGTGTACGTAATACTTTGGTTTGCGAGGAGATTTCAAGTTTTGAATGAGTTGTTGCGCATTCTGTGAAGAGCTCGACTTTCAAAGAGATTTCGCATAGATTTTATATCATTCTAGATAACTACCCGACTCCTGGAGAAAAACATAAAATTACGTCGAACGCTGAAACACAATCACTTGATTAACTCCTTTATTGTACATTGCAAATTAATATTAATAACCATAAAATAACATATTTTGATTTTGCAATGTTTTTTAGCAATGCAACGAAACATAACCAAAGTTTTTTGAAAGCTAGAAAAATTACAGTATACCTAACGAATGACAAAGTGCTACATTTTCTAATCTTACTAATATTATAAATGCGAAAGTTTAGATGTATGGATGAATGGATGTTTGTAGCCTAAACTGCTGAATGGATCTCGATGACAATTGGCAAAGATGGACAGCATAGTCTGGAAGAACACATAGGTTACTTACATTTGTTTCTTTTTCAATTCCACGCGGACGAAGTCGCTGGCAAACGCTAGTATATTATAATAATTGTTCCTTAGTTTAATAAACATGAACAATGTGCGATACTTTCAATGTGAGGGTAAACGAAATAAATGTATTGTTACTTGTCCATTGACGTTTAAACGACTGTATATCCAACCGTAGTCAATAAAATAAGATTATAGGTTGCGGGTGGTTGGGAAGGCCCATGTGATACATAGCAGCCAAACTTTATAGCCAGAGCGAGGTTTTCCGCCTTTTAATATTTAATACTGAAAAAAATATATAGGGATCCATCGCAATCCCGAAACGATACTTGTTTATTGCAGCATGCGTATTTGATTCTTGATGTGTTTGAAGTCAAAAACACCCGTTTGAGCGCTTTGGTGTATGAAAATCAAGATATTAAACAAATAAAAATGTTTTCATGTTAGCCTTCTACACGGGTCTAGCCAATGACACTACTAAAAATATTTTTGCATATCATTTTCGATTTTTTAATTTAATAAATATTATGCTATTATTATAATTACGAAAGTTTAGATGGATGGATGTTTGTTAGGGTTTGTAAGATAAACGGCTGAACGGATCTAGATGAAATTTGGCATAGATGTAGATGATAGTCTGGAAGAATACTTAGAATATAAGTTACTTTTGTTTTTAATTCCACGCGAACGAAGTCGTGTACGATAGCTTGTACTTATATAAAGTCAGGTATGTACGGAAGATTCGCTAAGTAAACAAGATTTCCCTACCAGCTTTCCAATTTCAATCTTTGACGTAATCAGCCGCGTCCGATTGTTACAAACGATTCCTTAGAAGTGTCATTCGGCGTTTGCTAAACGGTAACCAATTTCACCAGACAGGTTTCAGTCACGTTCACTAATTTATTTAGTAAACTACCTACTTTTGAAGTAGTTACTTTTAACATCGAATAAAACTTAGTTATATTTAATGCGAAACTTTAGATGAATAGATGGATGTTTTGTTAGAGTTTGTAACCTAAACGACTAAAAGGGTCTCGATGAAATTTGGCATAGACGTAGGACGTAGGGGATTTTTTTTTTATCCCACTCGAACGGAGTCGCGGGCGAAAGCTAGTCTAGTATACACCTTTAAGGTTTCACTGGGTCTTTAAATGTGATAACTCTTAGGAACAAAAATATTAACATTTTTTGCTCGTGATATTGTTTGAGGATCGATACTGTCTATCACATTGTGAATAGACATTAATTACTTAGCCTGTCTCCTTTACTTGTTTCTCTCCATGACATCGCAATAGATATTCTGTTACACCGTACATTAACCTTCATTATACGAACATATCAGTTTACATATACTTAGAAACATTCTATTGTTATCACGTAAAAAAATCGTTCTAGTCAATTGGGAACGTCTTATGGTTCTATCTTGCTTCTTTCAAGAACTTTAGGGAAACAGTCGTAAAATACATTGAGCGCCAGTACTCGGTCTGGTAATGCTAGATCGGGCATTGATATTTTGCTATGTAAATATGTTGGCAGGTAACAGCCAATATTGTAATGGACTGTCCATATCCAAAGTTAAACAGAAATATTCCTCATTTCGTTTCATACACTATAAATTATAGATTGACATTATAACTTCTGTATTTATTTTAAATAACCAATATTTTAATGAGTATTTTTAAGGCTAATAATGTTGTTGAAAGCCAATAATAATATTGAAAAGAAAATATTAAAAATAACGTACGCGTAGATTTGTACGATGCCTATTTATTTGAAAATTAAACGACTTCTTTAGACATTTTTAATTCAACAAAGCTCAGAGATTTGCCAATGTCTTTAATGATTATAGAAAAAAACTGTATTAACAGCATCTTTTATATCACTAAGTTATTGTTTAAAGTCACCATTTTTGCGCTGCTTTGACAGTCGCGTTTAAATATTGCTCTTTTATAAGGCTAGCTTTTCAAACGCACTGAAAGCTTTCTACATCTTAATGAGTTTATAGAACTAGTTTTTGCTGACACTCGACCTTTGAATGGAATGATGAAATCATTTATAATATAATTTACCATCACTTTTTACATTTGGAAATCGACATATTATGTCTGTGAAACATCACCAACGTATTCTAAAATTAGAATACACCAAACATATATACTTATAAAGAAGCACGATTAATATAAGAATGACACCTTCCTTTTGAAAATTACGGTTATCAAATACACTAGATTAGAAACACACTCGGGGGGAAAACATTATCTCGTATCAGGCAAAAATTATATTGGTTATAAAATTAAATTAAACAAAAATATGTAGGTGCGATATCAAATTTTAGCTAACATATTCTATTATTTTGTTTGTATGTTGCTCTTTCTAGATAATCTGTATATCTCTGTAAACCGTAACCTTTTGGCGTACCGGTAACGATGCGGTCTTCTCCCGCCTGTCTCTGAATTATTAACACGCGCCATCCAAGAAGTTGAATCGACAGAATTAAAACTTACCGCGCTCTTACATATTTCACCTAGTTACAATGTTTTACCGACGCTCCAACCAGCCGAGGTGTCTTGATATTAATGAAATTCTAAAAACGGCCCTTTCCCGACTGTTAAAAAATTCGTCACAAAACTTACAGTCTATGAAAAATGTTAATATTAAAGTAGACATTAGAAACTTGATCTGTATAAAAAATATGTAATTAATAATTAATAATTTTCTCCCAAAATCATAAGTCTCTGTTAGCGATATTAAAGAATTAATTAATTTAAAAAGAGATCGATTATCAAATACGTTAGTCAAATATGAAGCTGTAAAACATAGTTCTTTTTCAAATGTATGCGGTGGACCGTGAATTGTCGGTGGTCACATGTGCCCCAGCTCCACAACCCACTGAATAATACACGAACGGTGTTCGTTGCCGCGATCTTTGCCTGTTTTATTGCGGACAATTGGCTTCAGAATTCCCGGTCATTTTAGATTCCTACAAGGATATAAGACGAGAACTATTTCTTGCACTAGTAATCTACAAATCAACAATCCACGAAGAATACTAATCGAATGACAGAGTTTAAGAAATATGTACATACGAGCGAAAAACAGTATCCTTCAGCCAGTTGGACAAACGTAGAAATAAAAGCTGTTTTCATTTAACGTATCCGTATTTCTATAGAGATCTTAACGCGTTTACGGGGAGCGCTGTCTGTGTAAATAATTAAGGGCACTTTTACACGCGCCGGTTGGCTAGTCGCTTCGTGGATCGTTCTCGAGACGCCTGCTCGGCAGCTGAGACTTAAGAAACCGCATTATCCACACTGGAGCGCAATCCTCAGCTCTACCGCAAATGTCGTCGGTCCTCGCGCAAAACAAATTATTATTACCCTCTTCAATCGTTGCTTCACAATTCATATATTTAACGTAAAATAAATTAAAGAAAGGTAATCATTCGCTGTAAAAGAGGGAATGCAATTAGTTCTTTTTGTGCACAAATTTTATAAACCATTTTTTTTTCTAACATTCATATTTTAAAAAATACGTGATTCTCACTTCCAAATAAATTCCCTGCTGTGCGTTACGATTTACAATCCTGGGAATTGTCGCTCATTCGGAGTTTTTAAATTCAATTTAAAGATTGTCATCCTTCGTCTCAATTATACTGAACAAAAAAAATTGAAATGTACACCAAATATTTCCAACGATATACTGTAAGACATGTCATGTCAGTGCTTTATCTTTGATGAAACAAATTTCTACTGGCAACGTCATACGGAATCCGTCGTCTAACATCCCATTACATATAAAATTTATCCACCCGTATATTTCTTAACAGGTAAATGTTTCAAACTGAAACGTTGAGGGCGATTTTCCCAGCGCACGCATTTCCCTACTAAGTTAACATAAGCCTCTCATGACAAATGTTCAAGATGAACGGTTATTTTGCACATCCTTGGCGTTGTACATGTTTTTATTTTGTACAAATATAAGCCGGTATTTTTTTCCTTGGGAAAAAATATATAAACGGTCCGAAAATATCAAAATACTGCAAGATTTAATTAAAATCAATGAAACCTGATAAGCTGATTGGAAATAGAGACGCCGTGGTAATGTCAAACGTCAATACGTGAACACACAAACACCTATAGCCAGTTAAACCCTAATGTAGATGAAGTCGCATATCAACGTTTGACTATTCATGTAGAATTGCCAATTACATGCTGACTTAATACTCCAATTAAACCACCTAAGGATGCAGTAATGTTATTTAAATGAACAAACTCAGTGACATAGATTACATCTATCAGAAGGAATGAGCAGAGATCTTGGTTTTCTATTTCATGTTAATCTTTAAGAAATACGACATCTGAGCCAGGATACGATTCGTGCTATCTAGATTCTAGACTATAAACTCGTTATAAATGGAATCGACACGGCGTAAAGCGAGTATTTGAAAATATGAAGCCAGTTTCTAAAAGATTCAATTTTGAATAGTGGTTAGATAACATTTATTATTTATTCAACTCGTTCTGAGAATTAATAGGAAGATTTGTAGGTATCTTAATTAACAGTTTTTACCTTTTAACGCAACGTTAGAAGTAAACAACCAATTAAGAAACTCTATGAGGTAGTTAGGTGGCGCTTGTGCATTGCACGGGCGCCCATTGCTTCACCCGGTTGATTGATTGCGCACCCTTCCACCCAATAAATATTATATAAAGTTGTGAGCAATTTGTCCGTCTCGCTTAGTTACGATAAAATGATATATTAATACGTCTAGAAGATGCATTGGTACAAAGATGGTGTAGCGTGCATAGTGCTGGTACGTACGTGTCGGGTCTATCAAGAATATATTTAAGAACGTTAAGCAAGAACGTGGTTCATATGAAAATACCCTCAGCTACGCATACGTTAACTTTTCTCGTCGATTTTTTTTTAATTCATTACATTTCAAAATTATCATTGTTATAAAAATAAATAAAAACTGAAAAGATCTAGGGAAGTAAAAAATATTAGCCTATTCTAAAGGCGATGTAACGTGACATTGACCAAAAATAAATCCATTTCTTATATAGCTGATATTGTAGAATTTATAGTATGTGTAGATACTAAACTTTGTTTTATATTTTCCCGTTGTTTTACCAGTCTTCTACCAAGAAGATGTGAATGTTTTTATTGACGTAAGGCAAAAAGGCAGCGGTTCAACTCGTGTTATGTAGCAACCGCCGCTCATAAACATCCAAAGGATTCTTTACGTTTTTGTGGGAGATGTTTTATTAAAAAGTAGAGAAGGTAAATTTAGTACTGATTTCAAAATATTCAAGTTCATGCGTTTAATCTGTAAGAGATTTGTTACTCGCCCGTAAATAGACTAATAAAGAGAAAATTGTATTATCTATACTAATATTATAAAGAGGAAAGGTTTGTATTTTTGTATGTATTGAAATAACTCAAAAACTACGGGGCCGATTTTAAAAATTCTTGCACCGTTAGAAAGGTAATTTACCCGTGAGTAACATAGGCTATATTTTTTAATTTCACGCGGGCGAAGTCGCGAGGAACAGCTACTATTATATATACTTAAAGCTTTATGGCGTTCTTTCTCTATTTAAAGTTTTTGTCGTTATAACCGATATGTTGTTTTAACCGATGTAGTATGCAGCTGTTAATGGTAATGCGAATTAATGCTTGAATTGGCTAACATACCTAAATGTGTTGGGTTTGTTTGTCGAAATTCACTCCAGTAAAACACTTGACAACCTGAGGCAAAGGAAGTACACTTTGAGGCGGCCAGTCGAGTGCGTTATCGAGTGTCTTTGAATGTCTTTGTGATGTCCCTCCTCGTAATACTGTTACAGGCTAAAAGCGGTCAGTAAACTATGAAATACCGTTCAAACGGTCGGACACTGAGGACGCTTGGGAAATTGTCCAATAATATACTTGGGGATAATAGAAGCTCTAAAATCATGTTGTATATAAAACTTGAAATAGTGACCATGTCACAATAATAATATGAGTAACGTAAAAGAAAAATGATGTAACTTTTTCCTATTTGAATGAAATACCCACCTATACTAATATAATAAAGCGTAAACACACTTCTTTGTGGCGTAAGATGTCAGCAATCACAGCATATTTTTGAATAATTCCTTTTTTAATAAAAACCCCTACAATTACGTCACGCTTTAGGCTATATATTTTCACGCTATTAAACTTAGGGGGTAAATTAATTGGATAAAAGCCCTAATGTGGGAAAGAGACCATAAGTTGCAGCCATCAAGGAAGCTTGATTGTCAATGTCAAAGACCTTAGTTGTCTTTTGTACATTTGATATTTGACATTTGACAAATGTAAACAATAAAATATTTTTTTTATAATTTCACGTGGATGAAGCCGAAGGGAACAGCTAGTATCTAATAAACAATTTTAAACAAAATTTAGATAACTTACATAAGTATAACTAATAAATATAAAGATAATATCATTAAAGGATTCATTTCGAGTAAATCATGTTCTATTTGGTAGTTGAAACTTTAAAATGTATTAATTGACAACTTCCCAGCGCATTTCTATCAATAGATTTTATCTTACTTGTCATTGCATTTCGAAATATTCAGGAAACAATTTCAATTTATAAAGATTTGCTCATTTCTCGTTTATTTGACGCCGGCGGGGATCTAACAGAAACTTTGTCTCAGACCAAACAGCTTCTTCGGCAAGATTCAGTTTTATATCCACTGTATTCGATTTAAAACAGAAATAGGAACTGAATAAAAAAGTTTACAATTCTATAACATTATAACTGAAACATTCGAGACGGATTTATGTATAGACTAACTTTCGCCCGCGACTCCGTCCGCGTGGGATTAAAAAAAACAAAAGTAAGTAGCCTATGTGTTCTTCCAGGCTACCCTCTATATTTATACCAAATTTCATCGAAATCCGTTCAGCCGTTTAGGCTACAAACTCTAACAAACATCCATCCATCCATCCATCTAAACTTTCGCATTTATAATAATAGTATGATTCAATATAACACGCACTGGGATGTACAAAAACATGCCTTTAAAAAAACTTTAAGACCGCGTGCACACCTTTGACTAAACTATCGCACAACAATTGTACGATTATCGATTGTCGATTGTTTCGCAGCTAATTCAACTATAGTTGCACAACTAAAAGCGAGTAGTGTGTGCACCTCCATGTAAGCTCATAGGAATCAAAGCGCGACTAAACAGTTGTGTGATAATTACATATGTGCGCAAGCTCTAAAGGAGCAATTAGGACAACTGACTTGTATGAGATTCTGGATAAGAATAAGAAACCAAAGACACCATTCTTCAATTATACAAAGGAGATAGAGCTAACATAATATTTATAACATAACTTTTTTACATTTTATATCCATCGATTGCAAGTCGGTATAACAATGTCGCATAACCTCATAAAGTAGCAAATAAATAATAAATTATTCCTATTTTGTGTATTTGTCGAACATCTGCTTCCAACACTAACGGTTATGTTAAAAATTCATAGAAACGTTATCGCAGCGGCTTTTTGTCCACATTTATGTTTGATTTTTAATTCTTCATTCACCCATACACCCTATTCAAAACATACTAAAACTGTATAGCCAACCATGGCAGTGATTGTTGTTCGACAGCCACGCAGGTTAAATAACATCCGTGCTTACCAAAATTAAATCTGGACTCGCAAAAATTGCTCCTGTTAAAAGTTCTGGTTACGGCGAAACGAGACTCGGCAGTTTTTTTTATAGTTTTCATTGGGTTCGTATTTTTCCGTAGGTTTTAGCTGTCCAATTAGTAACAAAATATTTTGAAATAACATTGTTATTTGTACATCTATTATGAATTCATCTTTTTACCACCTATAGTAAACAAGTAGAATTTTAACTTTAAACTTAACTAAATGCCTTAATGGTTAATGTATGTTTTAAAAATTGCATTCTTATTATTTATATTATACAAATGTTTTACTTATAAGTAGTTAATTCATTGCTAAATTTATAATACCAAAAATTATCCGGAGAGTTAATTTTTAATTACATATATTAACAGATATAATTATCTAATTTGGTTAAACGATACATTCGCTGTTCAAATAGGATATAGCTTATATTTAGATACAAAAATAATGAAATACTTTTAGAATAATAATTAACCAAATGTAGGAATCCAATTAACTAACGCCTGTATACTATTATCACGGTTAAGTGATTGTTACAAAGCAACTAATTAGCGTTAAATTCGCATTGCAGGTTAATTGATTTGTATTAGATGAAGCATTCACATGTAAGATTCACTAATGGGTAAGGAGATCCGTCTATAATGGTAGAGCCAATTAGTACCGGGTGTTACATTGCTCGCTTCATTGGAGAAATACAATGACGACTACATGTAACAGAATCAATTTTGACCCACCACTAAAAGAATGTATCTAAGGCTTATTACATCCTATGTTAAACGAAACATTCTAAAGCCGGATTCTTTGAAGGAATATTGTCAATAATGATAGTCCTCACGCAGTATCCATCGTCATACTAAAGTTTTATCAAAATATGTTCAGTGGTTTATGAACTGGAAATAAATACGCAGTGATTTTATGTAGGAGATTTGAAAGTACAGATGTATTTGTAAAATAATATCTTATCTTCTTACTAATATTATAAATGCGATGGTTGGGAGTTTGTTACTAGGTATCTCCATAACGGCAAGGGCGATTTCAGTGAAATTTGATAGAGATGTAGATTATATTCCGGTGGACCACATAGGCTACCAAGAATCCCGGAAATGGGTACGGTTCCCGTGGAAAACCATGGATTCTCATATTTCCGCGATAACTCCTCAATGGTTCAACATACTCGTATTTGATTGAAATTGGACACAGATGTAGAACACAGTCTTAACACATGATATACATTTCGCCTTTATTGTAATACTGCGCAGACGAAGTCGCAGACAAAATCTAGTAGGACATGAATAGTCAGTAATTGTTTTGATTACATTGGCAGCAGTAACAACTAACGTCATTACATATGGTTACCTTATCATTTTTAATTCATGTTTATATTATGTTACTATTTTTTTTTTGTAACATCCTTGGAATATCTTCAATGTGATAATTTTAAATGAGTTAACTATTATTGTTAACCGTTATTTTAAAATGTGATAAATAATTAACCTCGTCAAATACTTAAGTCAAAAGTTGTACAAAAAAACTAAAATTCAGTAACACATGGGCGTTAGAATTTGTGCCTAAAATAAATTAAAAAAAATTACATGTCCCATACATTGCAAGTAGACTGTTGTATTGTTTCGTAAAATAAATAGCAACAAGATAAACACGCGAAATAACCCATAAAGTATAACGGAACTTATAAAATAAGATGTACGATATTTTGTTCCTGTCACTGAGGCCACATTTTGTTTCTTCGGAGAAATTTCTAGCGCCCGCCTGACGTTGTGTGTGTCAACAATATCAACAGATTGAAATTTATTACAGCGCGCGGAACGGGGCGCGATTATGATGCTTTCAGCTTGATTTAATAACAACCAAATTGTCTTTATTGTTGATTCTGAACATGTGATTGGGTATATTTATTACAAACTATCATCTCTGTGGTTTTGGATGTTGGAACAGTTTTTACCAATTTACCATATATCTATCAACTATACCGGAATTACAAATAGGATAAAAAAACGATCTTAATATTTTTAAATAAAAAAAAAAGTTTTTTCCAATTAAGAAATTAAACAATGACACAAAATGCACAATAACATTAATCGAGTTGAAAATAAATAAGGAAGACTGACAATGATATAAATCCGTACTTGACTTTAAAAGTGTCCTCTTTGGAGCTTTTATGCTTAATTAATTAAAGTTTCAGATTGTTGAAATCTCGTTCCAATGCGACTTGCAGACAGAATAAACGTTTATTATGTAATTCAAAAGCGCATCGTGATTAGACATCTTTGCAATATGGAAGTTTTGCATTGAAAGCTCCCTTCCTTTCTGTTATTGAACTTGTATTCGTGACGTGAAAGTTTGAAAAGTTGTTTATGTAATTTGTCGGATAACAAAAAAGTGAACTGTACGAGATTTATTCTCTTTTGAGTTTTGAACTTTTTTATGTATTTGGATCGCTTTAATTTGAATGCACCTTTTCAAGAAATAAACTTGTTGAAATTTCTTTTATGTGTTTTATGGTAATATACATTCTGATAGAGCGTCGGTGGCTCAGTGGTTTATGCACTTGACTTGTAATCTACAGGTCTTGGATTCGAATCCCGCCGCCATGTACCAATGTGATTTTCGATTTTTCGAATTTTCATATGTACATAATTTACCCGACGATCTTACGGTGAAGGAAAACATCGTGATGCAACCTGCACATATCGGCGAAGAAATTTAAAGATATGTGTGAAGTCAACCAACCCGCACTTGGCCAGCGTGGTTGATTATGACCTAATTACCCTAACTTTAGGGTAGGCTCAGAGCCCCTCGGTGGGGACGTATAGAGTGAGAGGCTGGTGACATTCTGATATAGTCACAACCAGATTACTTTACTATGATAATAACTTGGAAATATTCAAAGGAACAGCTCACTTTGCTTAGAAAAAATGAACTCGTTTTATATTAGTTATTATTCATCATCATCAACTTGCCCTTATCCCTTACGGAGGGTCGGCACAGTATGTGCTGCTCTTCCATACATCTCTATCAGCCGTCATATCTGAATCCACTCCCTTCTTAAGCATATCCTCTTTCACACAATCCATCCATACTTTCTTCGGTCTTCCTCTTCCTCTGTAGCCTTCACATTCATTCTTAACGCTTTCTGGTTTATGTCCCCATCGTCTCGTCGCATAACATGTTAGTTATTATTGATTAGTAATAAAAGATGAAAAAAAAATCTAGTATGAATTTACTACGATTCTATCTTTATTCAATCAATAGCATTAAAGTGTTGACATAACACATTAAGTAGCAATAATTAATCTAAATTATATTTACATTTGTATTCTTTTCATGTCTGTTCTGTTTCCTTTTTATGTACAAGAAACAATACGTTCACAGCTTTGAAATTAATTCATACTAAAATCCTTAATTGAATGGGTCGGTAATATATGAAATCAAATAAAAGCATAAAACCATGATACGCGAGGCAGCATCAAAGGATTACCGAAAAGCTCGAAACATAACAGAAACACATTAAGCTAAATTGACAACGTTTATGTCGAAAATAATTTTAAAATGATGAACTTTCAGACTCTTGCTCATCGAAGTACAAAGATAACAAAATACACTCAAGAGCATTGAATCCCGGTCACTTAAAAAAACCCAAAAAATCTAGTAAACTTAGATTGTTAGCGTAATGAAATAAACAGCCTTTAATGTGCTATACCCCTTAAATAAAAATAATAATATTTCTAAGACAGTATATTTTTTTGATTAAAAATTACATAAATAAAAAACTGCTGATCTCGCCTGTGTATAAAAATAAAAAAACATGATATGTGTGTACAAGAATATGATTTTTCTTGAATTTTAATGTTTGTGTTGCCTCCTCGTACTCTCATTACTTCGTTTTAGCGGTTAATTATGCTGTACACCAAGTTTCTTATACTATTTTCGTTAACATTCTCCCATTCCTCTATGACAAAGAGAGGGAAACTAAGAAGTTATAATACCTTAATTTAAGGAGTGTTTAATTTTCTATTACACACCGTTTATTTCATTAACCTACTATTCCTAGTTTATAGTTTATAGTTTTTTGTTTTTAGTGACCCGAATTCAATGCTCTTGAGTGTATTTTGTTATCTTATGAAAATGTAAGCTCAAAAAGCAAATACATTTTTACTGTATGTCTTTAAAATTTCATGCTTATATAACTTAGTTTAAATATGTCAAGTAACTTGGTCTAAGTAATTTTCTTGACATTGTAGTGCCGTTGGAATATTTTACAAAGCGTAGACGGCTTAAATTTCTAGAAGTGCTCGTACATTCTGAATTTATAGCCGCAACTGATATCGGTGCCAAAAAAAAATTTAAAAATCTCGTTACTGTTTCACCTTACTGCATAGCAACAAAATGAACCCTTCATTCTGATTGCAACTCGATTAAAATACGAGCGTTATTTGATGTATTGAAACAGTTTTCGTCTAGAATTTCTTGATCAATTCAACGACATATAAATGGAGAGCGTGTAGGAATAGAGCTTCAAGGAGAATGTTTTAAACATAAAATAGAAAAAGTAAAGTTTATATTTTTGAGATGTGACGAAGTCTGTCTGATATTTTATTAAGTACGATGGGGAAGGGGGCTGCGGCTGGGGGTGTGGGGTGTGAAAAATTCAACGTTCCAGGCGCGCTCCGCTGCCCTCGCACAGGACGTGACGCAGCTTTTATAAAAATATTTATGGTTCTTGGCTCTATATGCCATTTAACTTTAACTAGGCCACTTTAAAGATTAAACGAAAATCGTTGTTTTTAATTTGGTCATGGTCATTGTCAAAGAGTTAGATATTTTACCAACTTATAATAAGAAATCGCGATTAATTAATTATCCTAATTAACCACAAAGGTTAAGACTTTCAGAGTTTGTTTTAATCATACGAATTTAATTCTTTCGAATTATTATTTCGGAGGTATGAATTCGTGCAAACTTTTGTATGAACACCAAAGTTCTTTGTTGATATCAGCCAACACGCCGGGAAGGTGCAAACAAAAATTAATTAGCGCGTCTGTGGCTAGCTGTTTTACCAGAGTTCTACCTACATCTGGCCATTATAAAAAGCGCTTTCATACTTCGTATCTACCTAGAAAATAAAAAACTCGCTTAATATATTTCGGTTTAAATTTGTAACCTTTATACCTTAACATTTTTATTATTTCACTGGCTTTCGCCCGTGACTCGGTACGCGTGGGATTAAAAAAACAAAGGTGAGTAGCCTATGTGTTCTTCCAAACTATCCTCTACATCTATATCAAATTTCATCGAAATCCGCTTAGCCATTTAGGCTACAAACTTTAACAAACATCCATCCATCCAAACCTTCGCATTTATAATATTAGTTATTAGTATTACATAAATTATAAAAAATCGAATTGATAGTGTGTTCCAAACTATAAAACGGATTGACTAATTTAAAAAATTGAACTACACCAGGATAATGTAATTTTCAAATTAGCCTTGCGTTTGTGGTTCGCGATCATAAGCGTGACTATCGTATAATTTGTGCTTCCCGTACAAGTCCGGCTAATTTTGTACGAGTTAATGGTCAAGCACTTAAATAAATGTTTATGATATAATACAATTAAAGAGTATGAAATATTCATCTAGAGACATTGTTTTACTTTCCAATCAATCGTACACGTATTTTAAAAATATATGTATGTGTGAAGATTTAAGCTTTTTTTTTTAAAATTAGGATAGCTTAATTATGAAGGTTAGTTAATAGTTGGCTTTAATGTTGTTAAAATTGTGTTTACAATGTAGTGCGTTCATCTCGTATTCTCTTCCCTGGGCGTATAAATTTTTGAAGAAGTCCCCGAGTTGTGCGCATAGCCCATAAAAGTTATATTCTTCCAACTTTACTTCCTATCACGAGTTCTAGAATATTATCCCTGAAGAGTAAGGAAACTCAATTACATTTTAATGTCTCTAAATCTCTTCATGAACTTGAACAGTTAAAGTTACAATCGTATCTATAAAGACGTTATTCTTATCCAGAAGTACGTGTTAATAATACATTTTAGTCAACCCAATCTTTACATTCCACTTAGGATCCCTTTTTACTAGAAAGTCTTATACAAATATTTTCTACTTGGCAGCACGAAGTAATATGGCCTAGCCAAGAAGATAAAAATCCTGGTCTGGATGCGCTTCAATCGCCTCCTTCATTACTTCACTTTCTAATGGAATTAATTATATATTTTCCAATAATATGGCGAGAGTTGATATTCCTCGTCAAGCTACAAATGTCGTGAATGGAGTCCGTCGAAAACGATATGTGAAAACAAGTGACAATCGAAAGAGGTTACAACCAAAGAGGTTGAATGGATTATAAACATACGGAGTTATTGGGCGTTATACAAATAAATTCTGTTTTCACAAATGTAATGATTCACACATATTATAGGCCACAAAAAAGTATATCTCAATAATAACAAAGTTATATCATACTATACTAATATTATAAATGCGAATGTTTAGATGGATGGATGTTTGTTAGAGTTTGTAGCCTTAACAGCTGAACGGATTTCGATTAAATTTGGTATAGATGTAGAGGATAGTCTGGAAGAACACATAGGCTACACACTTTTGTTTTTTTTTTATTTCACGCGGTCGGAGTTGCGGGCGAAAGCTAGTATAGCTATATGACAAAACTGCGTTTGGAAAGTGAATGATGCTCGTTCGCGAATCGAAAGTATAAATGGTAAGAGCGGGTCGACACAAACGGAGTGAAAACCATTGTTTGACAACGAACTTTCACCGCACCCAACATATGACGTGTAACTCTTTAGATGAGTATAACATAATAAGAAGCGGATACAAAATAAGGTTTGTCCTCTGTTAGTTACAATTCGATTTTGATGACTTTGATTTTCGTAACTTAATGTGTGTATTGAACGCTACATTGCTATTAAAAAAGTTAAAATAAGAAAAATAGATGAAAAGTTAAACATTTTAGAGATCGTTTCTGTTTTATTATAAAACTCTAAATTAGCCACATATCAAAAATATAAGAGTATAACAATTATAAAGTACACTATAAATTAAGTTTAAGGGGTGTTTCGAAATTAACGGGAGAATATAATGGCCGCGCGGGCGCATTTTGTCCGATAATTGACTTCAATGGAATACAATGGTGACATGATTGGATCTTGTTGATTATGTTTATAACAAAACGTAACCGATAGCGTATCCCACAGTCTAGCTGATTGGAAAAATTTATACATTTAATAAAATTGGAGTGTCTGTTTGTATAATAATATCAAAGGAAAAATTCCAGATTTCGGGAAGAATATGTATTTGCGTTGCTGATAACTAAAATCGTAATTAAAAAAAATCCGTCTGTATGTCTGTCTGTTCGCAAGCCGCGTTTGTTCCGGGTAATCTCCGAAACGACTGGGCTGATTTTAACGAGACCTTGACTGGAAGGTAGCTAGCAAAAATGAGATGCACGCGGGAATTATAGACGACCATTTTTTTTTAATTCCCCGCTAACGAAGTTTGCGGGCTACAGCTCGTCTCTAGTAACCTATAACCTAATTAAATGTGGTAAAAAAGTTTTTACTATGACTATTTAGCCTTTGAGAAATGCATTAAATAAATAAACACATTCTTTGGAATCTTGACTGATTTATAGTGATTGTTAATTAAAATTCTTTTTAAATTTTTCCTTCAGAAAAACGAATGAAGCCGACATAACTATTGCGTACTTTTAAATTAAATTGCACCTGCCACTTCTGTCACTGCAAAAATACATTGCTAAACGATTGCGCTAATTCAAGGACCTATTTTAAATATTTCATTTTTTTAAAATACCTCTTAATCGTTAAGTATTTTTTAAAACTAAATGCAGTCATAAATAAACTGAAAATACACAGGAATTGTATAACACATTAAAATGTAACTTATGTTTCGTTTATTTTCATAAATATTGAAACGTATAAAGATTACAGAAATCTTTAGCTGTGATAAAAGTGTTGTAAAGATATTCCTGTATTAAATTACACTAAAATTTATCGTTATTACGAAACTAACGAAACCAGTAATCTAATATTTTAATGTGCAATTACGTAACGCATAGCATCAGGTCTAGACATGTGACGAAACTAAACGCTTTGTTATGCAACACAAGGATGCGTTTAAACGCGATTATTCTAATCACAACTTTCTATTTTAATTTTGTAAAATCGATTTTGCAATTGTTTTAATTCGAATTGAATCTAATTTGCAATTCGATTATTGTAATGTCATCTACAATTTTTAAATACTAGCTTTCGCCCGCGACTCCGTCCGCGTGGAATTAAAAAAACAAAAGTGAGTAGACTACGTGTTCTTCCAAACTTTCCTCTATGTCTATGTCAAATTTCATCGAGATCAGTACAGCCGATTAGGCTACAAACTCTAACAAACATCCATCCATCCATGTAAACTTTCGCATTTATAATATTAGTAAAATTAAGCCAACTATACACCATTACTTTTATATGTACACACAAGTTGTACAGTTCGACTATTCAGTTAAAACCGTAGGTGTGTAGCGTGCTGTGCGTTAAACCTAGATGAAAATGCTGAAACGCGGTTGTAAAATCCATTACATTTATCTATACTAATATTACAAAGAGGAAAGATTTGTATTTTTGTATTTATTGAAATAACTCAAAAACTACTTGGCCAATTTTAAAAATTCTTCCACCGTTAGAAAGGTAATTTATCCGTAAGTAACATATACTATATTTTTTAATTTCGGGCGAAGTCGCGAGCAACAGCTAGTATAAATAGATCAAAAAACAAAACCAAACTATTAACTAGTTGCCAGTAACAGGACAGGTAACAAAGTAGGTAAAAAGTACACTACCTCATGTGAAATGCCAACTACGATACAAAGGAACTAATAAACTTATTGATTTAATTATCTTAATAGCTTTCTCGACGTGAAAAGCCAATAAAATTCCGGAGTCTGAGTTAGTATAGAATTCAGTTGTCCACCATTCGCCGGTCTCCGTGCAAGTTCTAAGAAACTTTGTTTCTCAATTTAAAGTTTTCTTTTAAAAACCACCCTCGCTAGTTTAATAAGCTGGCAACGGGAGCATTTCTACATCGTTTACTTTATAAAAATCTATTGTTCTATCTCGAGATAACTAATTATAGATTTTTTAATTGAATTTAAAACTTCCGTAGTGAAAATGTGTGTAAAACTATAAACTGAAATAAAAACATTTTTGCTCTTAACAACTTTAATATATTCGTTACTCAATACTAAACGTATTAAAAATATTTTCTTTTGTCTGCATATCCTCTATAGTAATAGATAAGAAATTTTGTATGGATTAGTTAAAATGAGAGGAATTTAACGCATGCTTTTCACAAGTTACTTGCATATAAATAATCTGTTTAGATGAAAATAACTTCAATGAATTATTATAGAAAACAAGGAATACAAGGTCACTTTACAACTAGCGCCATCTGTCGACATTAATTACAAACGTGTACATGAATTCCCAAGCTATTGGAAAGAAATATACAAATCTAGCTAATAGGAGAAATAATAAAGGAATGCATCTATACTAATATAATAAAGCGTAAACACACACTTCTTTGTTGCCTAAGATGTCAGCAATTACAGCATATTTTTGAATAATTCTTTTATTAATAAAAAGTCCTACACTTACGTCACGCTTTAGGCTATATATTTTCACGCCATTAAACTTAGTGGGTAAATATTTTGGATAAAAACCCTAATGTGGGAAAGAGACCATAAGTTGCTGCCAACATCAAGGAAGCAAGATTGCCATGGTTTGTCATCATGTCGTGTCATTTTGACATTTTCAATTGAGAACTTGACAATGTAGGTAAAAAATGAAATAAAGTTTTTATAATTTCGCGCGGATGAAGCTGCAAGGGAACAGCTAGTTTTAGTAACTTTATAAAATTAGAGCTGAAAGGTCTAAGTGCCTACATTACAAACTAATTAAATTGGATACTTTATTAGATTCGTACCCACATAATGTATTCAATTACTCATTAGTACGATTGAAATAATTGTATTGCAAATAATATTTACAGAATGACATCTCCATTGTGTAATAATGTCACATGCAGAAGTTAACAACAATCTGTGTGCAGGAGACAAATAAGACAACTGCTTTTGTCGGTTGTATAAAGGGCTTTGTGAAATACACCCTATTGACAATAAATTGAAGAAACCTAGGTAAAGGATATTATGTGTTACTTGAACAATACAGTGATAATTTAGTTATTTCACTTTTTAAACGACTAGCTGTTCCCTACAGCTTCATCCGCGTGAAATTATAAAAACTTTATTTTATTATTTACATTTGTCAAATTCTCAATTGCAAATGTCAAAATACCAATTACCCTACTATGGCAATCTTGCTTCCTTGATGTTGGCAGCAACTTATGATCTCTTTCCCACATTATGGTTTTATCCAAAATATTTACCCCATAAGTTTAATGGCGTGAAAATATATAGCCTAAAGCGTGACGTGAGTGTAGGGCTTTTTATTAAAAAAAGAATTATTCAAAAATATGCTGTAATTGCTGACATCTTAGGCAACAAAGAGGTGTGTGTTTACGCTTTATTATATTAGTATAGATTACGTTTTTTTATTTTATCAATATAATAATAACTGTTATATATTATGCGGAGAAACGATCACAAAAACAAGAAAGTATTGGGATTACATGTGTATGGTTACAAATACAGAGAAAGTATGTATGGATTGTGTGAAAGAGGATATGCTTAAGAAGGGAGTGAATGCAGATATGACGACTGTTAGAGATGTATAGAAAAGCAATATATTCTGTGCCTACCCTTTGTAGGGAGAAGGGCAGGTTGATGATGAATAACTTTTACTATTATATTATATTTAAAAGCGAAAAATAAATAAAGTTATTTAGGACGACGACAAAAAATGTGATATGCGCTATTCATAAAAAAACTTAAATTTAGACGTAGATAAACCTAATTGATTCGTTAAAAACATATCCAAAAAATAATAGAGTAAACAATTACGCACAAAAAACAATTTCATTATTTTCATTGAAGTTTGAAGAATTATGGATTACAGCTTCATATGTGGGTATATATTCATAACATACTGCGACATTTTATATGCACCGCACGATACGCACGCAAAACTGTAGTTGCGGACAAAGGCCTATGTAATAGTGTTATTCTACGAGCCGATTTATCTGATGGTCTGGTCACATTGTCGAAATATATGGACAACCTGTGTCCGCACGACCGTTAAATATAACTTACGTATTGCGTATGCAGATTATTACTGTCTATGCCATTATATTGGAATAACTATTTTTAAAAAAAGTTACAATGTCATATAAGGTATAAATTCATTTCATATAGCATGTATCGTAAAGTGCGCTTAACTGAAGTTTAACTGAAGGTGTGGAACTGGCTTTAGGGTCAGTTATAATCATAAACGTTTGGTTAACACAGAAACGTTTGTTAATTAACCTAATAAATGTTTTAACAAAAGTTACACTAAGAAATGTCTATAGCATGAAGTAATGTATTTTCCACTCGTAAATAACAAATTTATTACAAAAAAATAACATAAAAAAACAAGAGAGTAAAGAATCCAATCACGTTGTTCCGACTCAAACTAATCACAAGAAGCCAATTTCACTGTTAAAATACTTTAAGGAAGAATGCTAATCACATGACACCTTACACTTCAAAAATGTTCAAGTCAATGAGCACCAAAAAAAGAAGTTTCCACATGCCCCCAAAAAACATTAGCTGTGCATTACTTTGTACCCTGTAGTTGGGCATAATTTGGAGACATTAAAGAATAATCTTTTAAAATTCATTAATTTTGATTTTTAAAGATATTTAAATTACCTAAATCTTATTTTGTAATTTTCCATTGTTCCAGCTATGACCGTGACCAACCGTTCACATTCCAACTCGGCGTGGGTCAGGTGATTAAGGGATGGGACCAGGGATTAACTGACATGTGTGTCGGTAAGTTTTCGAATTACATTTGTAAACTACACTACTCTAATAAAAAAAACGAAATAATTCTAATCACTAATTAATCTGTTAGAAGTCAATTCACTAAGTGCTTTTTGTTCAAATGCACTGAGACTACCAAACATTTAACTCTTAGGTCCCTTGTAGATAAATGTATTGCGTTAAATATTAAACGCGTACAAAATTTATGAGGCCATTTGTAGAGCGAATATTTACGAAATGCCCCGTGTGGGTTTGCACAGAACACTTCTTTGGTTCTAAAAGGATAAAATATCAATCAAAATCAAATCAATTCACGATTAATGTATTCTATTGCTTGATTATTAATCCATTGCAATAATTAATTTATCGTTGATCGGTTGATCGGTTTATAATTAGTTTAGGTGGATCAATTACTATTGGGAATGGATGTTTGAAACAATTGTAGTGATAATAAAGACAATACTTAACCCTTAAATGCATGGTTTTTTTATTGCGCACTGAAAATTGTTTAGGTACATATAACATGAAAAATAATTTAAAAAATCTGGTATAAAAAATATAATAGGTATTTATTATGGGAAAGTATGAAAAAACACTCAATATATTTATTAAATATGGTCATCAAAGTGATTTCGGAAACACAAACCACACGACTTCAATAAAATAACGTGAAACGTGGTATGTAGACATTTGGCAACAAGATGCTATTAACGGTTAAAGAAGGTTAAAAAGTTGAAGGTTAGAGGATAACACAAAAAGCATTTTGCATTTAATAATAGATTCGATTTTTGTTGCATCTATTTCAGCATAAATATTGCATGTTGAAACATTTCAAAATGTCATGTGTTTTAAATATTAAAATGCTAAAGTTGTAATAAAAAGTTGCACAATAAAATCTGACACGAAGCTGGTTTAGTTTCAATTCAAATTGGACGGTGTGGAATAATTGATTCCGTATTGATGTTTTTAAAAGGTAAAACCAAAAATTCACTCAGAGTTACAAATAGTTTTAATGAATACTTTTTAACACATTTCGTAATTACTCGTAATTCGTCCATGTAAACTGGGGTAAAAGATTATTTTTAATCTTAAAATGGCTATGATTCCAAACTACTGGAGTCCACGGCTTTTGGTATATTAAGCGGATTTGCAGCCATGGTATTATCACAATCCAATATCAATGAAACACTTTAATTACCGATCTAGTAATTTATGCGTAATCCAAAATGGGTCCGATGTTTTCATCGGATCAATGTGATGTGATACAAAGGATTAATGAGATCTCATTAATGTTATTGCAACAATTGTTTTTGAAAAACATTTACCATTACAATAATTAGATTTGTAATTCGTACTAAACATCATTGTGTTCGTGGTTAATTTTTAATTTTTTTTTTTAATTCGGAGAATCTCAATTCAATTGGCACTTTTTATGTACAACGATTATGTTATTTCATAA
Organism: Papilio memnon; assembly: GCA_003118335.3. Taxonomy (NCBI): domain Eukaryota; kingdom Metazoa; phylum Arthropoda; class Insecta; order Lepidoptera; family Papilionidae; genus Papilio; species Papilio memnon. The sequence goes on from LD689582.1 coordinate 152,575, forward strand.
TGCAATTTGGATAGTCGGTCTTAGGGCTCCATCTGTCGTCAGCGTTACGAAACATAAAGCGGTATGAAAAAACTGGAGAAAAATTGCATCTAACTAACACCATATTAGAAATAATCTGTACATTTGCACCATAATTAAATTTAACTTGTAAATTGTCAAAATCATCTAAAATCCAAGATTATTTTACGAAATAATATGTCTACTCTTGTAACAAATATTTTTAAATGACCGCAGTTTTATAAGAACAAAGTTATTCAATGATATTTAAACTCAATATTCTTTATGTAGGACAAAATACAGTGTACAGTGAACAAATAACTCTTCTAATATGACACTCACATATTGGACCGCTATCAAAGGTCCGTTTTCAATCTAAAAGAATTATCGGCGACTTCTTTGTGCTGGCAGCGAAGAATGAAATTGTACATTTCCGCTTTGAATTTAAGTGTAACAAATCAAATAGATAATTCGTTCAGTTTGTTATGACAAAATGGATTGTTATTCTTATGTTCATATTTTGGTTAATTTTAAACCGCTTTGAAACTATATACGAAAGAAATATTCGATCTGGAACCATTGTTTATCCGATAATTATTTTACATTTGACATTTTATTGATTTATTTTAAAGTTACCGATCTACAAATCACAAGAACAATCTAAAAACATATTCTATTGCTTAGATGGCGATTTTTACTTACTTTATACTAAAATAATTTTGTTCTTACAGGAGAAAAGCGTAAACTGACCATTCCATCGTCCCTCGGCTACGGTGAACGTGGGGCCGGTAACGTGATCCCCCCTCACGCCACTCTCTACTTCGAAGTCGAGCTGATCCACATTGGCGATTCCCCACCAACCACCAACGTGTTCAAAGAAATCGACGGCGACAAGGATAACATGTTGTCCCGCGAAGAAGTGAGTATAGAATTAGCGTTTCAAGCAATGGACTCTGACGGCGACAAAGAACTATCACGCGAGGAGGTCAGTCCCGGATGGTTTCTTTGGTGGAGGAAGGGGGGTAAAAGTCATCCTTGCCACTCTCGCTGAATTTTCTTAATCCTATCTTATTTATAGCGAATGTATGTATATTTATTTGCATTCTACTTATATACTCGTACTATCTGGAATAGGTAGCAGACTTAACGCTTTAAACGCAAATTGTCGTATTTATAATCAAGTAAAACGTCTTTTCTAATAAACTATTGCGACCAACTCTAGAGAAATTCGTAGTCATCTCAGCCTTTGATCGTCCACTGGTGGACATAGGTCTTCCTTATTTATTGGCATAAAGATTAGGCTTCCTCTATCTTCCAGTGTACTTCCGCTACTATGACCGCTGTTATTCCAATAGTCCATTCATTATCCACTGTAAAATTTAGTAGCATTCTATCAAACTCTTAACTAACATTTCGTTTTGTGCTAAATATAAATATTATCTACTTAACCTTATTTCTATACAATTACTGACTAAACTAAATCTATTTCAATTCCCCTAACTCTGGGTTGTATTAATCCGCTCGTTTATATAATAGCCTGTGGGAATCCGTTCCCAGTTTGACGAAACCAGTCATCTCGCTGCAACTAAATAATAATAATTAATGTAAATAAAATGGTTCTTAGCGTATTTACGATTAACTTGATATAATTTCACGTTTTAAATCTAATATTTGCAGTATTATTCGTTTAACCTATTGATTTTAATTCACAGGTGAGCGAATACTTGAAGAAACAGATGGTGCCCGCCGATGGCGCTGAGATGAGCGAGGATATCAAACAGATGCTCGAGAGCCACGACAAGCTTGTCGAGGAGATCTTCCAACACGAGGACAAGGACAAGAATGGCTTCATCAGCCATGAAGAGTTCTCTGGACCAAAGCACGACGAGCTATAAACATTGTCGTTAGAATTAGCCGCTTCATTACTCAATAATATTACTCTAATTGGATGCGGAATATAAGACTTTTAATAAATAATAATTAATATTCGATTATAAAAATTCTAACATTTTTAAACATTTGTTTTTTTTATATTATCTCGTTATCATTTTATAATTTAGTAAATTAAAAAATTAGGACGTTTATGTTATTTTTATACAGAGGTGTGTTTAATAAAAATATTTGTTGATACGATTGTACTTAGTTGGTCTAAGTTGTTGGTGTATCTATGAGTTCGTTATAATTTAAGTTAAAATCTGTATGTTTTTTCTGATTACATTTATATATATCTATAATATACTATGACTTATTGGGACATATCTTAACCATTAAAGATGTAAGCTGTTAAACATAAGTACTATTTCATTATGCATCTGTCTTTCGAAACTTGTTTATAATCTTAATTCATAACAAAATGTCTTTATAACATATCCATTAATCGGCGCCATATTATGGATTAAGTAAGACTGAATCAATATTATGTAACATTAAGATGGATTGTCAAGTTATTGCCAATATCTCGCATCAATGGAATTAATAAAATTACAATGCATTTACTGATCTGAAATAAAAACATTCATGTTTCGCTGTTTTAACTGCACATTATGTATGAATTCAATAATCAAATCAAAACGTTACGGTCATTACATTATATCAATAAACTTATTCCCTAAAACTGCTTTTTTCTTCTTCCCTAATCTCCCTTTTTAAAGCCGGTCGTTATGTAGCATGCGTGGTGCTTGTTCCTGTTCACGCATGCCATACTAACCGCATGCGAGAACCATTTTCATTAGACAAAAGCGCCCGAATGCGTTGATATTCCATAACTCCATATATTTCATTACAAACAATCTTGTTACATGTGATTCATCCCTCCTCATAACATGCCCATACCATGCTAACTTTTTACTCCTTAATTTCTCTACCACTGGGGCTACTCTCAAACTCTAATATACTGATTCGTGTTACTCCACATTATCTTAACAACAACAGTAACATTGGATATGTACAAGTAACACGAGAGAAAGATATATGTAAAAGATAATAAATTACTAAAGCATAATGCTTATCAAAAATGTTACAATGTAAGAGTTACTTGCAATGAGACTAAGGAGCATATTCTGTCTGCGCATTGTGATAACTGCGCAGTACATTTAGGTTAGTACTTATATAAAACAGTATTTTGAGTCTTATTAGCAGACACAATCCAGATTATTTTCATTTTTATGTAACAATTTGTCATCGTAGGATATCTTAGAATAACATATAATCATGATAAATTTAATTTTATAATTTAGAATTTTTATTAATTACCTATGTTTTTTAGGTGACGGTAAGCATGCTATTGCTTTCTTAGCATGGCTTCATAGAAGAAGTGAGCATCCCCCGTCGACCAGTGTAAACGCTATTGGAAAAGCCAAACTATATCAGTTAGGATGATTATAAAATTCGGAAAATAAATTCAGATGCACAGAGGCTAAAAAGAGAAAGATTTTCGTCGGTATTCAAAAATTATAGTAATGATGTAAAAAAACATGGACAATCAAGTTATGTAATGTTATAAAGGACCGACCTTCTTTATAAAATTCTCCTAGCAAAGGAACAAGCTATCCCGCAGAAGCTCAAGTTGCGTTGCTCAAGAGCAATTGGCACAGATCCCATCGTTCCCCTACCAGGATACCTGTGGTCGCAGGTAACGAAAAGAAGCTACACTCTCCACAGCAAGGTCTGGGACAAATGGAAGGAATGCTGGCAAACCAAGGGACCTTTAATCAATAAGCAAATCTTAGTAGGTTGCTTAAACTAAGCAAACCACAACTTCGATTAGTTGTGGTGATGCTAACAGGTCATGGTCACTTGTTGAAGTGTAATTAAAGTAATGTCTAAGTTATAAAGCAATATCTAAGTTGTATAGGTGTTTCAACAATCACATATACAACTTAGATTTTACAGACAGTCCCTTATAAAAGAAAATAATTATTGTGAATATATAATGTAAATCAACCAACATAAATTATCAACAGTCGGTAGACCACTTGCTTTAACATCATCCCACAAATGGACTGGCTCCCCCCCTGCAATACCATTACCACACAGAAGACAGGCCTGAAGTGAGAGCAATTTCGCGTTTTGTCAGAAGGATGTGCGTGCTGGAGACCTAATTTCAGTCCCTTTCTCTTCGCACACTTTTTATTGAGGGCACCAATTCAGGTAGCGGATTTTTGTCACTTTATGTTAAAAAAATGCACAGTATTTTGGTGTGCTATAATACTTTCCCATTGTTATATTAATAAAACACATTTTTATATAATAAATTACTATTTTATTAACATCCTGTAAATTAATTAATATACAAGTTATTATTTTGTCGAATCTGAGCGAAGGCCTGCGTTATGTTGGCTTTCAGGGCAAAGTTCAATTGTGACTTGTTGGTATAGACCTGCGGCTTCAGAAAACCTCACAAGAAAAAGTTTAGCGAAATCAAATCACACGATCTTGGTGGCCAATTCACGTCACCTCTGCGAGAGATAACCTTACCCTCAAACCGTTCATGGAGAATGTCCATTGTGTTGTTCGCAGTGTGGCAAGTAGCGCCATCTTGCTGGAACCACATTTCGTTCACGTCCATATTGTTCAATTCAAGCTAAAAGAAATTATTTATCATTGATCTGTAGCGCTCGCCGTTGACGGTGATGGCCTCGCCAACGTCGTTTTCGAAGAAGTACGGACCGATGACGCCGCCAGACAAAAATCCACACCAAACAGTAATTTTTTGTGGATGCATTGTCACCTGATGAACCTCATGTGGTTTGTGGTCAATTTTGCTTGTTAACAAAACCATTCATCCAAGATTGGGCGTCGTCGCTAAAGATTATTTTTCGGCCAAAATCGGGGTCCACTTCCAAGCGTCTGAAGCCCATTCAGCGAACACACGGCAGTCTATGGTCATTAACTTTGAGCTCTTGGGTCAGTTGGATCTTGTACGGATGCAGACCCAAGTCCCGACGCAAAATTCTCCACGTTGAAGTCTGCGAAAGGCCGAGTTCTTGTGCTCGGCGAGAAATCAAAATCGGCTATGATAAAGACAAAGAGTGCAGACTATGGAAAAAGGAATCAAACTCTCAAATTTTATGTCGGCAGAGATTTCCACACATTGAATGTAACACATAAAGCGAGTAATAGCCTGCTCCAATAAGGATTGAAAATGAAAATGAAAAAATATTTATTAAAAAGATTAAACAAAAACAAATAACTCATGACAATAACTTAAAATTATACATAACAGAAAATTAAAAATATCTTAAGTTATTCGAGTTAATCCGGTGATGGCCACACTAGGCAATGCCTGTATTGCCTAGTGTGGCCATCACCGGATTTGTGGAATAAAGTTAAAAGTGAGATAAAATGTCTGAAGAAATAAAACATGTATTCTATACAAGCTACCGAAGAAACGGGAAGCTATTACATCACATATTTGATGTAAATTCTTAAAGGTGCAATGCTATCAAACGTCACATAATACAGATACGAATGAGTGGTATGTTGTTAACAGGGCCACACGCTACACTATTATGAGAAGGGACTGGTTCCAGGATTTCGAGCCCTTAAGACACGAATAATCTCTTTTCCGAAATTTGTTCTCTCTCAGCATCATCAGCTCATCACGATATCAAATTCTAGTTCAGAAGCGGCACTGGGACCTGCTTCCGTGTGAGTGTTTTCAACCGGTGCTAGTCTTTTTTTTTCATTTTATAGCAGCCTTTTCCTCTAGTGGTGGCTGCAACTTATCTTTTTTCTGACACTGAAATATATATGGTGGGACTTCAATTTTTTTCGTTTGTTAAGCTAGCGCTTGACCATGATCCCACCTGAAGAAAGTGAAGATGCAGTCGAAAGAAATGTACGGGCTAGCTTAATAGGTAGCTGTTTACTCTTCGTTTGAAGGCCCCCGGCCGGAAACTTGTTCCATTCACTTGCAGTACGCACAAGGAACGATGATTCAAACTTTTTCGTTCGAACTCACGGTACATCAAGTACAAAAGAATGGAATCCGGCCTTATGGATGAACGTCCAATGGTAAAATGGTGATGGTGGAATTATATCGTGCAGTGTCTGTGCACACTCTCCAAAATGTAGTCTGTAAGACACCGAGAAACTAGCCACCTTACGTCTGTGCTCAAGACTGACCAGGTTTAGGTCTTGATCACCGATCAACTTTATGACACGTCTCTCTACCGAATCCAGTGCCGCGAGTTGGTATTTCGCTGCGCCTGCCCAGATATGACAGCAGTACTTCGCACACGGCCGGATCTGTGCTTTGTACAGAGTCAAAAGCTGTCCGAGTGTGAAGTACGGGCAAGCATCCTAGCAGCTACCTTCGCCTTAGATTCGATGAACTGTCCGAAGTTAAGGTTCGCCGAAATTTCGACGCCCAGTAAATACAGACAGTCGGTAAATTCCAGGGCAACGTTCCGGAAAGTTGGAGGTGAACTCGCTCCTTATGGCGGTGAATACATACGTCTGCGTTTTAGTGGCGTTGAATCTCACAAGGTTGGCTTAGCCCCAAGAGGAGACTGCCTCGAGTGTGCGATTTGTACGCTCCACCATTGTCTCAGGGTCAGTCTGTACTTGATCCCGACTGATTCGACCTACAGGTACTCGTATATATAAATATCACTCTACAACTGTGCTGTCATCTGCATACCCATAGATACCAGGAATAAGGAGGTCGTTAATGTGCAGCAGGAAATGAGTTGCAGAGAGAACGGAACCCTGAGGAACGCCTGCATTAGTCGTCATGGCGTCAGATGAAGATCCGTCGATGATGACTCGGAGCGATCGCTCACTCAGGAAATCCTTAATCCATTCGATCAAACCAGCCGTGGATAAGCTTGCTAATAAGGTTAGCGTGCCAACCCCTGGCAAAAGCTTTTGAGATATCCAGGGAGATAGCAATGTCTTTCCCGTTCTTCTCTAGGGCCTCGCCTATTAGGTGGGTGGTGTACACTAGAAGATCTCCTCTGGACCGATTTCGGCGAAACCCGTATTGTCGGTCGCTGAGGAGATCGTTTTGTTCAATTTCAATACACGTTCCATAATCTTACAGTGTATAGAAGGGATTGAGATGGGTGGGTAATTTGCAGGGACGGCACGACTGCCTTTTTTAGGCACGGCCTGCACGATAGCCAACTCCCAGGATTTCGGTACTTTTCCAGCTATAAACGAGAGACGATACAAACGTGTCAGAACTGGAGACAACTCAGGTGCGGACATTTTAAGAACAATAGCTGGTATCCCGTCCGGTCCACTGGCCTTGTTTACGTCTAGATTGCGCAACACTTTTAACACCTCTTCCTGGTTGATGCGGATTTCCGAAATAAGCGTCCCGCAGCAGGGGATTCGAGGTGGTTCAGCATTGTCAGTATCCAGCCGCGATTTATTGGCAAAAAGGGTTGCAAATATGTCTGCAAAGGCCGTGTGAGCAAGTGTCCCATCGGGTTTTACCACCGGTGGTAGTGAAGACCTACAGAAGTTCGCCTCGACCGCGTTAGCTGGTGACCCGAAAGCCCGTCTTTCACAGGATTGCCTAAAGAGATTTGCGCTAATGCGGTAGATGTGATTGAGGCGAGCCGCCCACAATTCCCTTTTGTAGGAGTTGGCTTCTTGGTCAAAGACTCTCTTCCTATCGGCTAAATCCGGTAATTTGCGCTGTCGAGCATCAGACCATGCAAGATACGCCGAATGTTTTCGCGTTTTAGCTGCCGCGCATTCAGCGTCAAACCACGGCAGGGCTTTGCCACCAATGGGGACGTCGTTATAAGGTATGAAGCACTCCATAGCTTGAGATATCACATCGGTTATAGCATCAGCGCATTCCGATGGATCGTTAGAAGAGAAGCAGACCTGCGGCCAAGGGTAGGATGCAAAGAAATGTCGCATCTCATCCCAATCTGCTGTCTTGTATCGCCATATTCGGCGAACTCCGCAAATGTCGCGGTCTGGCGGAGAATACGAAGTCATTTGGCGGCGAGGTTTTGCTTAATGGGTGTTAACCTTGAAGTCTGCGGCGAACCTACCACCGAATTTTGTTGCTCGTTTGGCACAACCCAGGGGACACGTGTAAGGTATCTTTCAAGTAATTCCTACGGACGCGAGCAACAGCATCAACCTAAAATTTGAATCCTAGTGTCACTTTTAGTGCATGTAGTAATGCCATTTAGTATTCCATATAATTTTCTGTACCTTGTTCTCTCTGAAACCAAGAAATAAAGAAAAGGTAAATGGAAGTATATTCGAACTTCCGTACTCTTATGGATAATTTCCTGTGAATTTCAATTCAATGATTGTGTATTATATTAGATATTAAATACAGTGCCGGATTAAGGCAGTGCGGGGCCCGTAGCAAATTTTGTCAAGGGGCCCTTGGTTTGCTTTACATTTTCAAGATTAGGGTATTAAATAAAACAAAACTGTTAATCAGCGAGCCTATCTCGCGCCCGTGCACAATTCCTCTCCCACCCCCACCCCCCCAATTGGAAAACCATATATATAGTTTAATATCTAAAATATTTAATATCTAAATTACAAATTAATTAATTTCCAAACCAATACGACTTAGGGTCCTTCAAGAAGCGAGCCTACAATCTACTAAAAGGCCGGCAACGCATCTGCAGTTCCTCTGGTGTTGCGGATGTCCATGGGCGTCGATGACCATCTCCGTGTCCCCGCCGCTCGTTTGCCCCCCTTCTCTTATAAAAAAAAAATTACATATTGAAGTTAAACTAATTCGCATGGTGCTTAAAATTGAAAGGAATGTTCGACACACTATTATAGGTGACCACATAAGAGTCCCACCCATTAAGCCCACATTCAGAAAAAATATTCAAGGTCAAAGAAGACGACGAAACATTAATTATTCACAATTAAGTTATGATCTTACATCTTAATAATCGTCGTAGTAATCGTCTTAATAATCTAACTAATTTTCACTGTCGTATTTTAATAAGCACCACTTAATATTTATGCCAGTTAGTGTATAAAAACAAAGTATTAATTGAAAACGATAGTAAGTTATTGTAAATTGCAATATAAAGGTATATCTATCATTAAATTAATCGATCCTATGAAATAGACCACAATACAAGGAGCGAGGCACTTTGAAGTGCGAGAATGTGGACAACTGCTCACTTTTCCAATACCTTCCTCTACCTCTGTAACGGTGGCACTGCGTCGCCCCTTAAAATCTGGCGCCCTAGGTTCCAGCCTACTTAGTCTACTGGTAAATCCGCCCCTTAATCGACAAGAACGAAGTCGCGGAAAGATTCTAGTTATGAATTTAGTATTAGTACGGCTTAGATTCGTAGTGCTTTTTTATTTCCGAAGAATCGTTTATTATATTTTTATTAGAATACTAGCTGTTGTCTGCGACTTCGCCCGCGTGAAATTAAAAAAATATAGCCTATGTTACTCACAGATAAATTACCTTTCTAACGGTGAAAGAATTTTTAAAATCGGCCCAGTAGTTTTTGAGTTATTTCAATAAATACAAAAATACAAATGTTTCCTCTTTATAATATTAGTATAGAGTATAGAAGTATAGATAATATAAAATATATTTTCCATAAATTAATAATAACATTTTTTTTTGTTTTACGGAACATTTGGAGCTATTCCCGGGGCTTGATGTCCCCCTTTGCGACCCATTAGAATTAATTACAATTACACTTTAGAACAAAAAGTTTAAAAAACGTAAAATACCTACTTATTTTTATGCTTTAAAGTGACGATATCGAGTTTTTCATTTTCAAGTGGAAGTGAAGCATAGCCCCTTCGCGTTTAAGGCATGCAAGATATTTTACGCTCCTATCTAAATTAATATTTTTTTATTACTTTCAGATAGGCGTTGAAGCCCGGGGCCCCCAAATTCGCAGGGCCTGTAGCATTTGCTACTCTTGCTATATGGCAATCCGGCACTGATTAAATATCTTTACGAAATTTTGGTAAACTATATAATGTTTTCGTCGTTAAACAATACGATAAGGTACCTTTTTGCAGTTGACAGCCAATGTTATGGTTATATGTGTTTTACTCTTGTTATAATGTCCTTACGTTAAAATTATCTTCACAACAGTGGAGAGCACAACAGTTATACCATGTAACTTGTGGTCGATCGGTCGAGATCGGTTCTAGACGAATCTGAGATACGCATATACGGTGGCAAAGAGTATATAAAATACGGTGGTACCACTGTATAATCTGTCAGACATGTATAATCTATTGTCTTTGATCTTCCGGAATTCGGATTCAGACTAAATTCAAATCTAATAATCAAATTACAAAATCTACGGACCACGGCCGTAACCCTAAGGCCGTAGCAGATTCTACGGCTTTTCGAAAATCTACAACAATTGATTGTTTTTCTATTTTATTTTGAAACAGCTCTTGAACGAATAATATTATAAAAAAATGTCGTTGAATGACAATGATCTCTACCGAATATTGTAATTCAAATAAATTATTTACGATTTTATAAAAACAAAGAAGGGACAATTTTAACTCAATTTATTGATATTAAGAACGTTAAAATAGCGAATTAGCTAATGTGAAAAGTTTTACTTTTTTACTGGTCTTATCTCTTCCCATACAAACAAACTGATCCCGCGGACCAATTATATGGTTTTTGGGGGCCACATTTGTGTAAATATATAAATTGTTTTTTTTATATAATTTTCACTAAATAAATAAACATGACTTTTTTACACGATGTGCACGCCCGGGTAAAAATTTTCATTGGCAACACTAATGGCATTTTTCATTGCCATTTATTATGATATTATTGAGCTGTTAAATTGTAAGTTGTTACAGTAGGTTTGTAATAACTATATGAAGGACTAATGAAGTGAGCAGTAATTCTTGCCTATAGAAGACATTTTATTTTAAAAAAATGTTTTGCGGTAAGCGTCTTTCAATAATTTGTGCAATAGCATTTTTCTTTGATATAGTATTACTACTTTACTTTATAAAATATTATGGCAATCAAAGATGTTACATTACAATTAATGAAGATCAAGAAATCGAAACCATTCTACCGGACAACTTTCTAAGTATCGGCATTGACGCTTCGGAACTACAACATTACGATAGAATAGACTTTGGTAAACATCGCTTCCGAGAACTTGCTGCAGCATTAAAACCAGCACATTTAAGAATAGGCGGCACAATGTCAGATCGACTCATCTTCAGTCCGCAAGATAATCCTCACTTCACTTGCAATGAATGTGCATCTAATATTTCAAAAGCTGACTGCCATGCTGTAAAAAAGATGTGTAAACATAAAGAGTTACCGTTTTTTGTTTTAACCGGAAAAAAGTGGTCGGAAATAAATGAATTCTGCAATGCTACGGGTATCAAACTTTTGTTTGCTCTTAATTTACTGTTGCGCGATAATCATGAATGGAACAGTGACAATGCTGTTGAGATGTTTGAATATTCAAGGCAAAGAGGATATAAAGTCGACTGGCAGCTTGGCAATGAGCCAAACTCTTTACACCATATATTCCATGTTACTGTGACTCCAAAGATGCTAGTCCATGATTTCAAAAAATTAAGAGATGTGTTAGACCATCACGGCTACAAAAACTCACTTTTGGTGGGTCCGGACACAACAAGACCTCAACCAAACTGTCATAATTGCCTACAATACATGATTGACTTTCTTGGTAATGGATCTAATTGTATAAATGTAAGATCATGGCATCAATATTATTTAAACAGTAGAACGGCTAAACTTGAAGATTTCTGGGATCCAAAAACATTTAATTTACTTAGTGATCAGATCATCACTATGAAAAATAATACAATGAATTACAATGATATACCAATGTGGTTAACTGAGACTAGTAGCTCATATGGTGGAGGTGCTCCGGGATTATCAAACTCTTACGCTGGGACTCCATTATGGGTTGATAAATTAGGTCTATGTGCTAAACACAATATTACAACGGTAATAAGGCAGAGCTTCTTTGGAGGTAATTACAGTTTAGTGGATAACAATTTAATGCCATTACCCGATTGGTGGGTTAGCGTATTATATAAGAAACTTGTAGGTAATAAAGTCTTGCATATTGATTGCAATTGTTCACCTATGCAGAGAATGTATATGCACTGTGCCAACCAAAAATACATCAATGATACAACAGCTGTAACTATATATGCTATTAATCTAGAAATGGAGAAAGCCAGATTTTTTTTGAATGGAACAGCTATAAAAGGCAAGGATTTAAACATTGACGAATTTATAATAAGTGCACCTTCGAATAACAGGAAAACTAAAATCGTACTACTTAATGGCTGGCCTTTGTACTATGAGAACTCAATGCCTGATTTATTGCCTCATCGTATAAGATATGGCAATATTATTTCAATGCCACCATATTCTATTGGTTTCTGGGTTGTCAAAAATACTAATATAAAGAGTTGCAAGTAGACAAACCAAGCAAATAATTAATATATAAGACAGCAAACCTCAGGTTTCTTTAAAACCCAATGTTAGTATTGATAAATGTTGTTAAGTGTATGTTATAAAATAATGCTTAATAACTCAATGTTCAAGTTGTAAAAGATCTCTCAGTAACACCTGTGTTAGTGTTGATTTATTATTAATGTTATTATAATATTTAGATCTTAATATTAGCTAAATAGGTGCTGCACAATTTTTAATAGGTGTCCCATCTATGTGCTGTTTCTGTCTCTACATTTAAAATTTATAATTGAAAGAATTTTAACTTTATTTAAAATATAACTTTTAAAATGTGTTGTAAAGTTTCACAGAAACATTTCTTTAATACAATGAGTCTTATGCACTGTCGAGGCAGGCAATTATTGAAATTATTAACAATTCTTTGTTTGCAGTACAAACTCATTTCCGACAAATAAGTCAACTTCTCAGTCAAATTTTCGAAAAAATCTATGTTATATAATATGTGAATCTGTATAGCTTGCCAGTTTTAAATGCCACTTATATTTGTATTTAAAAAAACGTTCTCCTTTTGTAAGATTTTGTAAATTTTGATATCTCTTTAAATCTCCCCTAGTCTTCTAGATTTTGAATGTAATTTTATTTATTTAACAAGTTCAATGCCACCAATTGATATTAAATTTTGATGGTTATAATCTTATAATTATAGTGGCATTGAAAGTGTTAACTGTTTAGGTGGTATGACAATATGTTATGATTCTATATATCTACAAACCTTTTTAAACTGTTTTAACCTCTTAAATATTAAGTATTTTGGAATTTCATATTTTTATTAGTCTAATTATGGGAAATGCATTATTTGAGCTAAAAGCTATTATACAAATGTATAGATAAATGTAATGTTATATTCATTGTTAAATCATTTCTATATCTGGAACATAAACATTGCTTGATAGTATCACCTTTGACATTTTCATTGTACTGTCTTGTTAGTGCATGTTTCATTTTATCATTGTTTACAATTAACTTCAACAACATTCATTAGTCAAGGAGATGTCTTTATGTGACATTGAAAGGTACTTAGCTTGAGCTAGATAAGGCATGTGCATTAAATAATTTATATCACACAATAATGTTTCTCAGTTTATAGATACTAAGATCTGCAAATGTCGAATTTCTGTATAACATTTTGTAGAATGTTTTTTAAAATATGCTTTTGGATAATTTAGTTACTTACATCTACTTAGAAAGATACTAATTAATTTAAGAATCGCTACTTTTATCTTTTAATACAATTAAATATCTAAAACATCCAATCAAACGTCCCGATATACTTCGTAATTCTTGTATTAAGATAAAGATATGAATTCTACATTTAAATAATATACTATGAACTAAGTCACTTTGGAAAAAAACACAAATACTTAACATTTGTTGTTCAAAATCAATCCAGCCATTAACTATACAAATTTAGGTGATCTTGACAAAGCCAATGAGATAAAAGAAATCTTGTAAGCACAAATAAACATTTCTACTCCAATGATTTTTAAATATTACCTTTTTTTTTTATAAAATGTGATCATTTACTTAATATGTAAGACTGACTAGTCTTAGAATATTATTTTTTCCAAGTGCCTAACAGTTACTTTGATATTCATTTTTGTTATAAAGTATGCATATTTTAACTGTATTTTATGTCAATTGAATCATCATCAACTTGCCCTTATCCCTTATGGAGGGTCGGCACAGTATGTACTGGTCTTCCATACATTTCTATCAGTCGTCATATCTGAATCCACTCCCTTCTTAAGCATATCATCTTTCACATAATCCATCCATACTTTCTTCGGTCTTCCGCTTCCTTTGTAGCCATCCACATTCATTCTTAACACTTTCTGGTTCACAATCTATAATACATGTTCAATTCTATTGGTTGCATTTAGCATATTTTAGCAATTTACTTCAGTTATCATTTATTACAAGCTATATTGATCTTAATATAACCTAATTATTTATGTAAAGTAAAGTGAAGTAAAATAGAGCAAATGAGATTGGTCAATACAATGTTAATAGTGACACACACTTTAATTGTAATATATCTAAATAGATAAATTATTAATTTATATCTACTTTATTTTGTTGCATTTATTTTCTTAACAATGTTGTAAATAATCCAGACGGGTAATACAGATTATATTTCCATTCAGCAATTTTTTGTGCATATCCTAAAAGTTATCACTAAATAATATTGTTTTTTCTATAATTAGGTTAATAGTTTTATAATATATATTATATAATTATACTAGCAATACTGCCATGCGCGAAACAAATCTTACTTTCATAATACTGGTTATATCGTTTTTTTACACAATTATTAATCAAAATGTGCTTAGCATTATTAAATAAAGCATTTCATAAGCATTTATATTCAATATCATTATTTAATAAGACAATTTATAGAGGCCTTTTTCTATTTCTATTTAGTTGTTATATTGTACTATTTAGATGTTTTTTATGTATTAGTTTTAAGTAAATTAGTTATTTAAATTTACACTTTTATAGTCTTTCTTAAATTTCTTGCAATGTCATTTTATCATCGAATCGGCAGAATGTTTTTAACTAATTATTATAGAATTTGCCAACATTGGCATGCAAGTCCTTGTTATGTAAGTGCTATACTGTTCAAACTTGAATTTAAGGCTTTCAAAAACAGTTTTGAAACCCATTGTAAGATTAACATTTGTTAGAAAATATAAATGTTGCCAATATGAAAAAATGTTTAATAAATTGAAACTTGGCGGTTAACACTTATATTTACTATATTGGATGATTGTTAAATTTTATGCTATTATTAAAGTTAATGATTGTAAACCTCTGCTTGTGTAATATATGAAGTTTAAAAATGTATTTTTTATTTAACTCCTAAGGTATTCCAAAAGACTTGCTTGTATAATAGACTAGAGATTTCAACGATAGACAGAACAATATACTGCTTCACAATAATACTTGGGGCCAGATTACAGACTAGATAACTTGTAGGTCCCTGTAAGGTCATATCTAATAATAGCCAAAGATGGGAATATCAAAAACCGTAGATCTGTTTTGCAGTGAAGGATTTTTCTGCAGGCTGTGTCAAATATTTTTAAAAGATTCATAAAAGTTAAAATCATAAGATCCTTTTAAATATAAACAAAACAAAAACATTGATTAGGATTCTGTGGAATTGATATTAAGTTGACAATTTACAGTAATTTTTCGAATATTGCTACATGCAAATGTACATAGCCTACTGCATTTGCACCATGCACCATACAAACTTATTGATCCTGACAAGATCATCCTGTTATTTACAACTATCTACCATTAAAGCGTAGGCGAGATGTAGCCGTACTGTGCTTTATAGAACTGAACTTAGAAAATTAAGCTTAGAAAATTTCATAGCGTACATAAAATGATACACAGTAAATCTTTTCTTTTCCTATAATACCAATACTCAACTTGGACTTATTAAACTATTTTTGACTCTTTAAATCATTCAATAGCTGGAGCTTCCAAGTCTAAAGAAAATCAATCACAACAGTAAGAGTCAGGTTTAACATTTGATGTCTTCGTCTTCTCAACGTTCCTTCTTATAACCATACTGCAAGACACGTAGATACAGAACTATTATTCTGTGGTTAGTAAATTGCCCCTAGTCCAATCTAATCCAATCCAATCATTCTCAATAGTTGACAGAACCTTGTGCCAGTGATGTACTTGTTAAGGAATTGTCCTGGCTCATAGATAAAATCCGTACAGAAAGCGTTTACCACATACCATATGTGATTTTCAAAGGAAAAAAATACAAAATGTTTGTCTTTGTGATCCTGCTTGTATCTTTACTTAAATGTAATGCTGAAGAAAATATCACTGTACCCCAAGGTAAAATTATTAATTTTTCACTATAATGCGACAAAAAAAATGATGTCCCTCATATTCCAGGATAGAAAACAGTAGTGTAATGGAACGGTTTTGAAAAATAGAATCGTAAAAGATTCCCTTACTATTGTTTTCTAAATTCATATAGTAAATCTATTGAGACCAATTATGTTTATTTCTCCAGCCTGATGTTCCCTGTTTGTGAAGACACGGTAGTATTATGTTGCATGTCAATATACTTTCTTTAATATCGAAATATCAGCATCTAATTATGCATATAATTATGTTTCTTTTTTCAGATGAATATAAGTGTTCTTTACCTGATGTTACTAGTATTGATGATAATCTAGACATTACTAGATTCAGATCTGATTTCTCTAAAATTTCTGAGGTAAGTATTAACTTTAACTGTGTTAGTTTCCATAATTTCTGTGTCAAATTAATTTGTCTAATCTACGTAATTATACTTTTCAGGTAAAATTTCCAGGGCTTATTGGTCCATTAAATGAGAGATTAATATGCAAAATTAAATGCATAGATGGGAACTGGGTTGGCCCCTTATGTTCTACTACAGCAGGTAAATTAATAATTTAAAAATTAACCTCCGTATTTGTTAAATAATAAGTAACCAATGGGATGGTTTTTCAGATGGGAGATTCCAGCCAATATTACGTGAATGTTTCTACCGGGATGACTACAAGTTATTGTCAATTTCATTTAAAAATTCATCAATTGAGGTAATATAAACTTGTATTGTTATAGTTATCTTTAGATATACTCATCTCTTTAGCAGTAAAAGATGTTTGGGATTTCATTTGATAAAAGCCAACTAAGGCCATCAATAGCGGGATATGTTTTAAGTTAAGTCATTTACTCTTTAAGTAAAACAAAACATATACAAATTATAACTTTAGTTTTCTATTTTGTATACCTAAAATGGGCCCATAGCTAATCTATTAATAAAAATGTATATTTTTATTAACAGAAAGAAACATATTTCCCCCATGGTTCAATAGTCACATCAAAATGTAAGCATTTTGGCCTATACAAATTGAAAGGTGAGAGCCAAGTAAGATGTGAAAATGGTGAATGGAGTCCAAAATTTCCTGAATGTGTTCCCACAACATTGGTTACTAATTTTACAGGTGAGATTTTGGTATTTATTATTGCTCTTGTAGATTGGTCTTAATAATTATTTTTTTCAGGTGATGCCCCACCATCGATCCAATATGTTGTTGTTAGTGGTTCTGCAATTGTGGGGCCCTCTGGTGAATTATTTGTGTATCCAGAAAGTACACTGTGGCTTGATTGCATTATTCCCCGTGTTACGGGTGACCCAGATTGGAGTTGGACACAAGCATTGGGACAGCACAATGCAGGTATTTTTTTCGCCATGTTTCAATTTCGTACATGTTACGGTAAATGTAAAATTAATTGATTATTATTAATAATTTACGATCATTATTAATAATTTATTAAATTAATAATTACATTTACCATAGCATATATTATATAATCATTCAGTCTTTATAATGTAGTTTTTATTTATATGCTAATCAAACTGATAGCATTCTAATGTTACATATATTAGAAAAATTTAAATAAAATTGCAAAGATGTAGCAAAACAGTTTTGTTAATAAATTTATTTATGCCAGAAACCAACAATTGGATGCTTTGTACCACAGTTTCTTCATAATCTGATCAATTGTTATGCTTAGAAGATATATACGGACATTAATTTTACATATAATAATGCGCGGTTCACATTTTTTTTTGTACGATAAGGTGGCAAACGAGCAAGCGGCCACCTAAATCCGCCGAAATGGCGAAGCGACCGCTGCCCAAAGACATCCGCAATTGCAGATACGTTGCTAACCCTAAATCGACGGAGGAGGAGACGCACATAAAGAGGATATTTCCCCTTCCTATGCGTTTCCTCCACCGTCGAATCCACTTTCCCATCCAAACCTTTCCTTATAAGAAAAGGGCGGAACGGGAAAGGGACTAAAGTTGGGCCACCGGATTTTTTTAATACCGGATTTACCGGATTTAGCCAATACAGTCGGTTAGTAGAGGTAACGTGGTCGGGAATGACTGGACTGTCCATCGACTGGCACAGTGTGAACGCTGACTGGCACGATTGAGCGTGACTGGTTGATGACTGGCGGAACGCTCTACTTTAGACATTCCAGTCATTCCGCCGCAACTGGCATAATGTGGGTCCGTAATGGGTATTACAGCTTGGGCGACAGACGACGGTGAGAAAGAAACACACTATCGTTTGGCTTTAACGAAGATGTCGGCGCGTCACAGCGATCAGTACACGTGCACTTCGTCCGGAGGCCATACTAACACCATCATCATTAAAGTTGTTAGTGAGTCTTATTTACAATACATGAGGACTATGCATAATTAGTTATATATTTACAGCTGTTATTTGTCTATTCAGATGGGTTTAACATGCGTCATAGCACAAAGTCGATAGGAATGGCATGTTTTCTATTAGAAATAAGATATTATAACAAACTTCCAATTTTATGGTTATGGTTATGGTTATGGTTATGGTTCAAGGTGGGGCCTTGAGCAATTAATTTTTGCTTTCCTAATATGTATTAATTACGTTTCTAGGTGTCGTTTGTCCACCGATAAATGTATCATCGCCACGCATTCGCCTCTTCTCGCAAGGATGGAGACTTGGTCACTCTGTTCATTTCAGTTGTCAACCAGGCTTCCATTTAAATGGTTCTGCGATAGTTTATTGCATGGGTAATGGTGAGTTACACATTTGTTTTTTTATGTTACAGTTGTTTATTGTTTACCATATCATACTTCATACTTCATACTAATATTATAGATGTGAAAGTTTAGATGGATGGATGGTTGTTTGTTAGAGTTTGTTGCCTAAACGGGTAAACGGATTATGATGAAATTTGGTATAGATGTAGAGGATAGTCTGGAAGGACACATAGGCAACTCACTTTTGATTTTTTTAATTCCACGCGGACGGAGTCGCGGGCGAAAGCTAGTGTTAAATAATTTAATTTAGGAAGCTATCACTGATATCTTGAATGTTACACAAAACGGTTGTAAATTGAATAATGTTTTGTACAGGTCATTGGTCTGCGTTGCCTCCAACATGTGAAGAAACTTTCTGTCCGATGCTAAGAACATTCGGCCCTCATTTAAGTCTTGTAGAATACAACTCTTCTTATGGAGGGAGAGCGGTGTTCCAGTGTTCTTGGGGTTACAGGCTTGTCGGTGCACCAGGTCTTGAGTGTGAACTAGATGGTAGATGGTCAGGAGATATACCACATTGCATAGGTAATAAATCTATTACCTCTTTACTTAACACTAGTGCCGGTTTTAGCGCTATTAACATGCTAAGCGAGACTTCTTAATTTTTTGGCCATGCCTTAAAATGATGGTTACGTAAGACTAATTTGCAGACCTGGAGTCGCCTAACTATGCCTTTTCGTTTTAAACATTGGATGATAGATATCAAAATTATAATAAGCTAAAGGATTAAAAAAGAACTTAAAAAGTATAATGTTTTTAATACTTTTTTGTTTTCCAGCTATTTACTGTCCAAATCCGATTGTGCCAGAAAAAGGACGTTTATTGACACAAGCATCTACTAAGAATGGAAAATATGCTGTAGGTGATTTATTAATTTATGGATGTGATGAAGGTTACCAAGTACTAGGTGAACCCTCCATTGTATGCACAGAGAATGGATTTTGGTCGCATCCGCCGCCATTTTGTCTACGTCCATCAGAAATTAGAAAAGCTGATACCATTTATATAGAAAATACAACTCTTGTACATTTCGAGGATTAAATATAACCAAACTCCACTGAAATTACATTTGTATTTATACTGTCATACCTATAATTTTGTTTAGCAAAAAGAGACTACAACTTCTATTATTACAAGTATCATGGCAGTCACTGTCTTACGTAAATATTAGGCCAGTAGCGCTCAAAATCAGCGCTGGCATAAAATGGACATAATAAGACTCTAACTGGCAGTGCGTCAATCAGACCATGCCAGACCTATGCTATTGTCCAACTGTAAACCGCGCATAATGGCATTAATGGATTGAGAGATTTTTTTAGTATTATTTTTTAAGTATTAATAATATAGATGTTGACTCGCATAAAATATTGCGATTGAAAATAAATGTAGTAATAAGTTAGCTTGTAGTTAAAATGTTGATGGTAATCCTAGATATGTATAGAATTAACCATTTAATAGATTTTGTCAATAGTTACCAATTTTTTTTTATCTAAAACATATTATTATTGTACACTCTTTATATTTCAATTATGTAGTATGTTCCTTTATTCTTAAGTATTATAATGTAAGTTATATAAAATAAATGTTATTTGTTAAAAAAGTTAATTTTGAAGTATTATTTTATAAATCTACTTCTTGAAGACTTCTTGCTTCTTATGTTGGGTTAGTCGAGGTACATAAATTTTAACAAGCATAATAATTGGGCTTTTGTACCGTTATCTTTTTTTTGGAATAACTCGCACAAGAACAGAATTTAAAAAAACATTGAAAATTTTCTTAAAATATTTCTTTCACTTTGAGAAGCTGTAATAATTTTTTTTACACCAACTGTTTTTCTATAATACAATTTTTTTCAAAAACTGCGCCCATGCCTAAATGAAACAAAAAAAAATCCTTTCGTTTGTTTTTCACGTAACAAGAACAATTTAAAATAGTCGAGGGCCACAAACTCTTGTAATTTTCTTACAAAACATATGAAAATCAATTTATTTAGAGAAGTCTAAAAAGCAATTTTTTTTTTCATTGAAACATTACATTTCACATACTTAACTATATGCTCTTTGGTTAATTCAATTGCCTGTAATCTGCCTTAAAGAGTAAATGTGTTCTGTGCTGTAATTGTGTCAACAACATAAACGATATCGATTTCAAAATTATCGTTGGAATTTGCTTGGAATATGTTTTAATACGACGGTTACCGGTTATATGTAAAAAATATGGGTATTTTCACGAATCTTCTTATATTGGGATTAATTACAGTGAAACTATCTCCGTATTTTTGTGAATACTTAGGAAATAGTACGTATAAATGGCCAACAGTAGCTATTTCCGTTCTGGTTAGGAATAAAGCACATACTCTGCCTTATTTCTTTTCGTGCTTGATGAATCAGGATTACCCCAAAGATAGAATCTTCATTTGGTAAGCAATTTAAACTGTTTAAGTGATGTATTGAAAATTATTTTCTTTAATACATTATTCAATATCAATTGAAACATTAATGGTAGATAACAGGTCAATTATACAACTTATCAACTCCAGATATTTGCTACTTTTGGTGGGTGTTTCTATGTTCTGAGCCAAGATATTGAAGTTCTGAAATAAACGTTTTATGCTTTTTAAGGATTCATAGTGACTACAATGAAGATAACACTATTAAGATAATAGAGGATTGGGTAGAAGAGTTTGGTTCATCTTATAATGAGGTTTATGTTACCACAAATGCTACAAGCGGTCCATTGCATTCTGATGAAAAAACATCTTCAAACTGGACTCCGAAACATTTTGAGCATGTAATCCAGCTAAGAGAGAGTGCCCTCAGATTTGCTAGACGAATGTGGGCTGACTTTATATTTGTGAGTAAATAACATATAGAAATATGTATAGATATAGAAGAGATAGAGGTGTGCTATATGTAAATATGTAATTTCTGCATTTTTATATGGGTATGACTTTAGTGATACAAGTTTCTTGGGAGATGATGCATTGTAGGTTATTTATGTACTTTGAGCTTTGCTAAGGCACTAGTAGCAGTAATTTTACTAAACAATTGTTATAATAAAACCTCAAATTATTGAGTGTGTAGAGTTGTAATTATGTATAGACATTCTGTGTGATTCATATAAAGCAAGCGCCAATAATGTTTTTTTCTTAATTACCTAAAGATCTAAGGTAGCAGATTTAAGTTTATATAAAATGTTTTTCCTTTGACAAATTTGAAACCATAAGGTGGAAACATTAAGGGGGTATTATACTATACTTTTGGCAATGTTTTTTTTGCAATATAGAAAAGGTTTTGTTTTGTTTTCAGATGTTAGATGCAGATGTGTTTCTGACTGAAT
This sequence comes from Papilio memnon, assembly GCA_003118335.3. Taxonomy (NCBI): domain Eukaryota; kingdom Metazoa; phylum Arthropoda; class Insecta; order Lepidoptera; family Papilionidae; genus Papilio; species Papilio memnon. The sequence continues at coordinate 175,041 of LD689582.1, forward strand.
CAACAGCATTAAAATATTTAGTGAATAAGGACATGTTAGTTGTTGCTCCTATGCTAGTCTCGGACGGACCTTACTCAAACTTTTGGTTAGCTTATTATAAGTAAAATAATTCATTCATAGATAGATAATGTACATTTCACAATCTAGATATTTAAATTGTAGTGTACATATCAAAATATTTGCTATCAAATGTGTATTTAATATGTTTCAATGTCAATACCATGTACAGCTGCGTACATAATCATGTAAGCTGTACAAATAACATATTGAAAAATTTACGATTTCCAATCTTTTCTAACATTTTTCTTATGAAGTTAACTTGTTAGGTTAAACAGAATGAACATAGAATTTGTTGTCTTCCTTTATGAATGTTTTGGTTGAAAATTTTCTAACTAAATATTTTTTAGGTGTGGCATGACAGAATATTTTTATTACAAAAGAACGGATGAATACACTCCGATTTTGCAACGTGAAAAAATCGGATGTTTCGATGTTGTTATGATACATTCAGCGGTGCTGATATCTCTAAAATATCGGAGATCAGATATACTTACATATAATCCGGAGAACATAAGAGATTATGAAGGGCCGTATGATGACATCATAGTTTTTGCTTTAAATGCATATAGGAATGGTACATTTATTAAATTTTCTTCTGTATTAACTAGCTGTTTCTGAGTGGCTTCATCCGCATGGAATTATAAAATATTTGTAAAACTTTCAATTCCAAATGTCAATTCAGCTGCATAGATGAGATCGATGGCTTATGCCATTGGCTAACAATTACCGATGCCATGGCAATCTTGCTGCATGCTGCTTGTAGTTTTTGATCCTTTATCGCATACCTTTTTTTACTAATTTATTCATCCCCTAAACAATATAGCGTGAAAATACATAGCTTATAGCATGTTGTGAGTTTAAAGCTATTCATTAAAAAATATATTATTGAAAAGTATGCTGTGATTGCTGATATTGTACTTATGTACACACACAGAAGTACACACTTTTTTAGTATGGTTTACAGTTTATTATGTTAGATAAAAATATTGTCTAACTTTTATTTTCAGGTGTACCGCTTAAAATATGTAATGATCATATGTATGGATATATAACTACACCGTTGGAGGATGGTCAATCCCTGGAACATGATTATGAACGACTATTAAATATAAAAATGGAAGCTTTAAGTCAAGGCTCACCTTTGCCACTTCACAAACATTTCGAGAACTATGTGTCATATCCGGAAACATCTAAATTCGGATGCAGTGAAGTTTTCCTTATTAACTTAGAAAGAAGACCTCAGAGACTTAAACTTATGGCATCAAGCTTTAAGGAACTCGGCATGGAAGCTAAACTCTTTAAGGCCATTGACGGAAAGTATGTTTGATAAGTAAATTACACTAATATTATAAACTAGCTTTCGCACGCGACTCCGTCCGCGTGGAATTAAAAAAAACATAAGTGAGTAGCCTATGTGTTCTTCCAGACTATCCTCCACGGCTATACCAAATTTCATCGAAATCCGTTTACCCATTTAGGCTACAAAATCTAACAAACATCCACCCATCCATTGCTGCCGAACGGAATAAATAGTATGCTATGTCCGTCTCCTGGCTCTAAGCTACTTCCTCACCAATTTTCAGCCATATCGGTGATGCTGTTCTTGAGTTATAAGTAGTGTAACTAACACGACTTTCTTTTATATATATAGATGTGTGTATGTATTTTTGTTACTATGTATCTCCAAAACGGCTTAATCAATCTTGATGAAATTTGTCACAGATGTATAACATAGTCTGGAAGAACACATAGTATACTTACTAAGTTTATTTTTTAATTCTGCACGGAGTCTCGGGCAAAAGATAAGTTTTTTATAACTTCAAGGTCCGTTTCCCACTGACTCTGGCGCACATCTGCTATTACTATGAGTAATGTAAGCATAGTCCATGGAAAAATTATATGTGCCATTTTCACTAGCAGTTATTGATTATAATCAATCTTATAATTATAGGACTAGCAGTAGTGCATTGCCATTGTTGTGTTTGTCAGTGAAAAAGGGGTTTAAGACAAGACATATACAATTGTTTTTGTGTGCATTTTAAGGTTTAAGCATTGTTTATTATAGTGTTTATCTTTCAGAGAATTGGATGTATGTAATTTAAAAGAGAATTTCATCACCCTAATGCCGGACTATGAAGATCCATATCACAAAAGGTAAGAAAAATCAGGTTATAATTTTATCTTTACTATGAAGAATGAATATTTAATTGTTCAACATACTTTTTAATTTTTATTATTATCACAGGCCAATGAAAGCTGGTGAAGTGGGCTGTTTCTTAAGTCATTACTACATATGGGAACAGGTAATAAAAAACTAGACAGGACAATTTTATTAATATGTCTAATTAAATGTATTAACATTTATATTACACATGTGTATATTAGAGGAAGTTTGAAAGTAGCGGCAGTGGTGGAGAAATTGAGAAGCAAAAGGTTAGCGTGGTATGGACAAGTTATGCGACGAGACGATGGGGACATAAACCAGAAAGTGTTAAGAATGAATGTGGATGGCTACAAAGGAAGAGGAAGACCGAAGAAAGTATGGATGGATTGTGTGAAAGAGGATATGCTTAAGAAGGGAGTGGATTCAGATATGACGGCTGATAGAAATGTATGGAAGAATAGCACATCTAGCACATCTTCATACTGTGCCGACCCTCCGTGAGAGACAAGTTGATGATGATAATGGATTAAATGTATTAATGTTGAAGTGTTAAATTCAGTTGTTAAGTATGATATGTATTTGTTTCAGATTGTGGAAGAAAATCTTGATATTGCGTTAATACTTGAAGATGATATACACTTTGTGCCATATTTCCGTTACCGTTTCCTAGAGATTATGAGTGAAATTAAAAAACTTGATTGGGATCTCGTGTAAGTAACTATTACTCCAAAGTGATTCAAAAATAATTATAAAGTAGATATTATGATAACTTTCTCCAAATATTTTAAGCATATCAAACAAGGATATCTGTACCGATGAGAGGTGGTTCTGTCAATTTTGGTTCCGTCAGAAAATATTTAAAATCTACATGGACATAACAATGATGTAAAAGAAAAAATTTGACACCTACAGTAGAACAAAGAAATTGACACTTTTTGACATTGACAGATTGGTGTTAGTGAACTGTTATAATTTAGATGGGGCCCACTATTCATTAAAAGAGAGAGAGAGAGAGAGAGAGTATCCTAATTTAGTTTGACTTATGGCCACCGAATCCTTGTCGGTATATAACAGCACATAATCAGTTTTGTCACAAATGTACAAATAGACAAATTTTTGAGTATGGTGATGTCCTGTCTATCATATGTTGAAAGTCTTCAGTTCAGCAGTATTTTTTTTTTAGTTACATCGGCAGAAAGATATTGATGGACGATAAAGAGGTTTTTGTAACACCTCATATTACGAAACCACTTTATTCTTATTGGACGCTCGGTTACTTGATAACAAAACGCGGCGCCCAGAAGTTGTTAGATGCGAACCCACTCGACAAATTGTTACCAGTCGACGAGTTCCTTCCTATCATGTTCGATCAACACACCAAGTATGTTATTTTGAATTTTTAAATTAAACACATATATTAATACACCCTAACTTAGTGTAGGCTCCGAGGCCCTCAGTGGGGACGTACAGCGACCTCGTGATGATGATACTAGCTATTCGCTAATTTTCTCACACATATCGTAAATTTTATGGACACACTTGGACAGTAATAACTGGACCGGCATTCTATTGGCGGAATCAACTTACTAGCGCCAGTGTGTCCAATGATTGCTTTGCCCTACCACCCCGTACTGGCCAAGTGTGGTCCATTTTTTCAAGTTAAATATTCATTAATTTAACTCCTTTGCAGTAACACATGGAAATCATATTTTCCACATAGAAATCTAAAAGCGTTTTCGGCATCTCCACTATTAGTTCATCCGACACATTATACAGGACAAAAAGGATATATAAGTGATACAGAGGACTCCACTGTCGTCGAAATAATTGAACCAGGTCGTATAAGGAACGAACTTTAAAACACACAGACACACCAAATACAACGATTACTATATCCTTTTCTAATACAAATATGCCATTAAAATGGTCATTTTTTAACTTTATAATGAATTAAAATATATCTTTTATATTCTGAGCATAAGCTTTGAAATAAAAATAACAATCTTTTAAAAGTTATGCAAATATGTATTATAGGAGTTTTATAATAATTTTATTAATTCAAGCAAAATATGCCATGTCATGCCAAATATAATTAACATTAGTCGAATATTGCCATAATTGTTTTTAATTTTTATATTATATGCCATTTTTTTAAATTATTTTTTAAGATCTGATAATGCATTTATAAAGTTTGTAATTTTAAGAATATATGAATAGTTTAATTTTTTTTTTATAATTTTGTGATAGTTGCCATATGTTACTATGTTATACAATATATAAATAAGTATCTGCAAACTGTGTTTTTTTTTACCTGTAGTAATTTACATAACCATACCGATTTTATATAACTTTATTTCAACACAAGTTTTCCAAAAAAATCTATATTTTAAAAATGTTTAATTTGATATCTGAGGGAAATTCTTCAAGTAAAATATTTATATCGCAAAATGCATATAACCGTATGACGGATAACATAACGGTTAAAGATGTTGTTCAAAATTTGAAAGATTTGCACAAAGAACTGGATGAAGCTGTAAAAACTATTAATAATATTGCTGATAATATACATGATAAAATAGAAATAGCAGATACATGTGTTAAAGAAAGGATCGCGGTAGAAGAGTGTTATACAAATAACAATGAAATATTAAATTGTTCCGATATAGTTAAAACATTCATGAAATGTGCTCGTGAATTCAGCAGCTGTGCAGCTAATGTTGACACTAGATAGATTTTTTATTACTCGTGTTTTTATAACTAACATATCCCAACATTATTTGAGTTACATATATACATAAATTGTCATTGCAGCTTATCTATATCTATCTATCTATACGTATAATAAAATTGGAGTGTCTGTAATATCAAAGGAAAAATTCCAGATTTCGGGACGATGGGTATTTGCGTTGCTGATAACGAAAATCGCATTTAAAAAAAGTGTCTGTCTGTCCACAAGCCGCTGTCAAATGGCGATCGGACCGTTATCTCTGGAACGGATGGACCGATTTGGACAGCACTTTGACTGGAAGGTAGCTGGTTAAATGTGAACGCGGGAATGTGATAGCCTGATAGCTGACTTTTATTAACGAAGTTTGCGGGCGACAGCTCGTTGTAAATGTAATTTTACAGTAGAATATAAAAAAATAACGAATAATATTTTATATGGTTTACTTACACATAAAATTGTTATTAAACATTTAAATCCGGATTATTCATGTACAAAAGTTTTAATAAAACAATAAAATCAAAGAATTAAACAACTTTACACGAACAAAATATATAATTGACATAAAAAATTGGTTGATTTATTTCGAAAATTTGTTTCTTACACAATTACAATAGACACTGTTACTTGATTGGAAATTAGAATAGAATTTTTAATTAAAGTTTAGTATCTGCAATCAATTGGAAGAGGAACTCTATAATGGTTCTAGTAGGCCGACCTGTCATTCCTCTTCCCAAATAAGGGATATCTTGTCCTTTACTATAAGCCACATTGTAGGTATCCAAATGTATCCATTGACTATCGCATACAAACTGTTTTAAGAATGCTGCACAGTTCGGCGAGTCACCATATTTATGTTGTGCAGTATTCGCCACATCTGCCGAACTAGTATCTTTTACGCGGTCTTCGTAAAATTTCCAAAGCGGCATCCGCCAAATTCTATCACCAGTTTGACTACTGGCTAATTCCAGATAACAAAACAATTCTTCTGAATTAGTGTAACATCCACATGCAGCACCATCGAGAGTATGTAATAACTCTTTGGACATCGTTCCTATATCGATGATAAATTTCGGCCAGTAATTCCTCGCGTACACTAAAGAGTCTGCAACGAGCAACCGCCCTTCACGAGATGGAAGTCTAATGAGAATAGATTTACCGTTACCGCTGTTCACTAAGTCTCCAAATTTAGGGCTCTTTCCATTTGGCATTAGTTCGCAAAGTGGTAGAATTCCCCTAATGTTAACTGGTAGTTTTAACATTGACACTGCTCTTATTATAGCGAGAACACACGCAGCACCCGCCATATCTCCTTTCATATATTGTAATTCCTTTGGTGTTTTTAAATCTAAGCTTCCACTGTCAAATGTTACGCCTTTTCCGATCAATACGATTGGTCGTTGGAGTTCATTAGCACCGTAGTAGCTTATTTCAACATAAAGAGGAGGTTGGATCGAAGATCTTCCGATAGCCACAAAACCTCCCATCTCATGACTTGCTGCCCAACCTTGCGTCTTTACTTCTACGTTTATATTCAATTCACAAAGTAAGTCTACTGCAATTTTGGCAAAAGAAGTAGGATTTAAATAATTTGCTGGCATTTCTTGCAAGTACCTTGCTAAATTTTGAGATTCTGCTTTTATTTGTCCAATATGCCAGCCGTCCACATCGCAGTTGTCGTGTAAAACAAACTTTGCGTTTGGTACAACGTTTTGGTGCGATATACTTTTGTATTCCCTAAATTGCCAAACAGCTAAGTTTGCACCTTCTGCTGCTGCTTCAGCGTGTCCGAAAGATTCCACGTGTATGTAGGTCGGTCGCAACGCATTCAATGCTTTGGCTCCTGTTCCTGCTGCTATTCTTATTGCTTCTTTTCTTTCATCCAATTGTTCTAAAGAGTTAAATGAGAAACACTCTGTTCCAAGTCCAGCAACAGCGACGTAAGCAAATTCTGGGTCTAAATCATAAAATATTCTAGCTTCGCCGAGTCTTGGTATGGGCGCTAATTTTAATTGTCTCCACAACTTTCCGTCGCATGCTTCATTATATTTCTGGGCACTCGGCGTAAGAATGGCAGATTCCTCTTTTACATGATCGTTGTAATATACTCCCAAAACAAGTCCTTTATCACGAATGGCACACGCTTTGGGATCTCTCAACTGCTGTATGTTAATTTTGGGTATGCAATCACTACGTTGCATTTTAAATTGTGATATTAAACGGACAAATACATTTGTCTTTCTTAAATTTAACACATTGATCCTATACATCTTTAAATTTTGTAATAGTAAATATGTATTGTAAAAAACAGATTTTCGAAAAGTAATCATTGACTAAAACGTCGCCTACTAGTTTAGTATATCTTATTCCAATTTTAGTATCGCATTCGCAATTAAAAATGAATTACACTTGAATAACCATCAACATTAACTCACAATTTGTTACTCCATTCAAAGTTCACACTGCAGTCAAATTTAACACACATGTCTTTTGGAAAGGTCAAGAAGTTTTTTTCTTGAGCCACTCAGGAGCGTGCGTTCTTAACCACTCAGGAATATCAAGAAAAGTTTCTTGCAGCTGTCGATAAATAATTAAAATAAGAATCGGTATTGCTAGTCTCTCATCCTTGAAAAGATAAACCCAAAAAGCCAACAACAATAAACATACATCCACCGTGTAATCTATAGCTGTCCTAACATTTCTCTTAGCTCGCTCCTCAAGTTTTTGATAATCTATTGGTATAATTATTGTAGCTCTTTCAGTTTTCTTTAACACAACTTGTGTATTTTGACTAGTTTTAACTGAATGTTTTGACATTTCCTGTTCTTTAACTGGAATATTTTTTTCTACTTTCGGTGTTATTTTCTGAATAGTTTCAGGTTGTGCAGTAACAGTTTTATTAACTGGCTTTTTAGTTTTTGCAACTATAGTTGAAACTTTACTCCTAGATTTACTTTCAAGAGCTTCCTTCGATAAAGGTTTCTGTTTTTTCGCAGTTTTCCTGTTTTTCTCTTCATTAACGCCGGGACTTTCTACTTCTTTTTCTTCATTACTGACTAACTGTTGTTGTTCTGCTACGGTCTTCAGATCATCTGTACTAAGATATAGCGGTGTGGTCGATTTTTTATGACTACCGTATTCTTTTACAATATTACCGTAATAATCTATAACAGTTTTGCTTTCTTCAATAACTTTGTCATTAATATTTTCTAAATTGTCTTCAATTTTATTATCGGTGTTTTGAATTTTAGATTCATGCGTTTTCTCTTTTTCTTTTTTGTTCAGAATTTTAGGTAAATTGAAGGGCTTTTGCACAGGCATTTTTGTTATCCTCTTTAATAGTGTAATTTTGTCTTTTTTTCTGTTATTGTCAGCCTGATTTTCTTCACGCTCAGACTTATTTACATGCAAATTATTAACATTATCAGCTTCTCTTCGTTTAAGTATAGGCTTTGGAATAAAATTGGGATCTGGAAGAGGTGACAACTTAGGTCTTTCTTCTTCTAGTTCATTTTCCATATCTTCTAATTCCTGTTCTTCAGATAATTCCTTAACTGGTGAAGGGCGGGTAGTTTTATTTCTTGGGTTATATGTTTCCTCTTCCACGTTATATTGGATCCTATCGATCTCTTCACTAAGGCTATCTTCATCTGAATACTCTCCATCTGTCGAAACAGTGCTTGCTGTATAATCTTCGTCAAATGACATTTGTTGCCATTTATTTTGTGATGTTTCAGAATCTTGGGATACTAGTTCTGGAGTATATTTGTACTGCTTATTTTCAATTGAATCCGTCTTAATGAAAATTTCAGGTGTCTTAAAAGTTCCTGTGTCTGGTGGTACTGGTGATTTGGATGTATGTGTATTATCGATAGTCTTTTGTTGATGTTTATCTGGTTTGTAAGGAATGTCATTGTTAATGCTGTCGTATTTGTGGGATTCTTCGTCGTGTTGCTTCGTCTGCTCTTCCTTCATAGCTATAGCCTTGTAGAAGCGAGCCATTGCCCTCTCGTGCAGCAACTCGGTGGAGCTTACTGCATTGCGTAGTGCTTTAAAAGGTAAGATGTTTCGCGTACTTAACTCGGGAGCAGAAAGCGAAAGTGGCGGCGGCGAAAGTGCGTCTTCCAAGTCGAGTTGAAACGATTTCCTTTTTTCTGAAATGGAACAAATTTTCTTCATTGATGTTTATTTGACTAACGACTTTAACATACGCATATTACTTGCATTCGCTTTAAGCACGTGTATCAATGTGTTGAAAAAAAAATCAAATTCGCAGAATTATGAAAATTCGCTAAGCGGAGCATTTTTGGTTTTTGTAGTTCTTTTCTCGATCGATTTGATATAGCTTTACAACCATAATCTCACCAAATCTTGGTTAACAATATAATTGTAAATATTTAAGCGCTAGCGTTTGTGTTGAACCTACCAGATCAACTCAGTGTATTTATAGACTAAAAATACGCGTGAACAACCGAACTAGTATTTCACTGTTTCTCGTTAATCACAAGATAGGGAAATATGAAGTTTCTATAAGTAGTAGTTCAAACCTTTTGCAATTATTATAGAGCTCTTTTTCATTTCAAAAGCAATTAGAATTTGTAAATTGTATTGCCATGAAAAAAATTTTGTAAAATTAAAATGATTACCTGCTTTTTCTGCTGATTTATTATTGTCGGGATACAAGACAAGCATAAACTCGTTGCTGCCGTCAGGTTGTGTTCTAGGAGAAGACTGTTTCTGCTTTCTAGGCGGAGGTGTGTCATTGACAGTGGACGACATGGTGTTGATGCGCTTACGACGCGGCAGCGGCGACACTGGTGGCTCCTCAACTTCCTCTCGAGTTAACACCTGATTAATAATCCGCGACTCCACCGCAAGAAATTCCATATCCACCGCTCGACCGGGAATGCGGACCGGGGGCGATTCAACGCTCGGTAAACTCATACCGTAAGGACTTTCCGCTTTCACCCGAAATCGGTACTCGCTCCCTTCTATTAAATCGAAGAGCGTTATGTTTGTTTTACGACTCGTCGTCGCCTTCAACCACACATTCCATCCATTGCGGTAGTACTCAACTACGTAGTTGCCTATTCGACATCCGCCGTCGTCTTCGGGGGGCTCCCAGTCCAGCGTCACCGACTTGTCGACCTGACGTGTGACGGTGACGCGACGAGGCGGGTCCGGCGGCGCAGTGATGGTGACTAGAAACGAAGCAGTGTCCTCCCCTATGTTGTTACGAGCGTGTATTTGATATTCCCCTCTATCACTTCTACGCGCTGAGTGTATCTTCAGCATAGAAAATTTTGTAGTAGTCGTAATTTCGATGCGATCGTCGACCTCGATTGGTTGGCCGTCATGACGCCATTCCACGCTTGGAGTCGGCTTACCCACGATTGTGGTTTTAAGAAACACCGTTTCATTGATTTCGTACAAGAGGCCATCCTCGTATTGACGCGGGTAACGTAACTTGGGCGCAGCCTCAAGCACTAGCCGCGCTTTGGACACAGCATGGCCGATGCGATTCGTTGCGGTGCATTTTATCTCACCTTCGTCACTGGCCAGAGTCTGATGAAATACTAAGACGCTGGAGGATTCGTTCGTGGTTATCGCAGTTCTTCTACTACTAAAAATTTCATAGTCGTCTTTAAACCAACCAATAGTCGGCGCAGGTGTGCCGGTGAAGACAACACGAAACTCGGTTTTATCGTTTTCAAGGACCGTAACGTCTTCCAAGTGCTGATGGAATACGGGCGCTTCTTGTAGGCCTGGCTCGGAACTCACAGTAAGTATATCAGACACTTCACTGTATTCCGATCTTCCGACTATGTTGAGCGCGGCGACACGGAATTGGTAGCGATGCGGTGGGCCGAGCCCGGTGAGCACCAGTTCCGGGCGGGCAACCACGGGCGGCGCGGTGCGGATCCAGTCGGGTGCGCCCAGCCTGTTGCACTCCACCTGATAACCCTGCAGGGGCGCGCCGCCGTCGTGCGCGGGGGCCGCCCATCGCAATGTAATCGCATTCGGTTCGTCGTCGGTTAGAATCGGCGTTATGTGTGGTTTGCCGGGCGGTGCAGGTCGCCCTGTAATATAAACGTTAAATTAGGAACCATTCGTAATTTATAGAGGTCAAATGCCTCGGTTAATCAGTCATCGTACCACGGGTTCGCCGCGATTTGGCATATTACACCATACAAAATTAGACGCATGATAGTCGTTACATGAACGCGGGACGTCTCGCTATTTGTTTTGTTGTGCCACGCTTTAGGAATCTCAGCGAGCGATGTTTTTAAAAATAGCCATAGGAGATATGGCCGCGATCAGCTTGTATTAGGGATGGGTGTCGACCGTGTTGGTGTGTCCAGTGATTGTGGCTTGTATTTACCTGCGGACTTCCAGTGCACGTTCTTCCTAGGTCTGTGGGAGGCGTGTGAGACGGAGTGTTGGTTGCCCATGACGGCGGCGGCGCGCGCCGACACACTGAGCCAGCGCCGTTCGCGCCCCGCTACGCTGGGAATAACTCTGCGCAGCCCGGATGTTATCCCGAAGTCCCGAACGCAAACTATATGGTCAGCGTGCCTTTAATGATCACCGGGGTTACGAACTTTACTAAAAGCAACAGTATGAAGTCGATTGTCACCCACTATAAATATATTATGATAAAACGTGCATATTGATATAAAAAATCCTTTCTAGCAAAACGTTAATACTTAATGAATAAATACATCGTTATTTTAAATTTTAAATGTTTTGTAATAAGTAGATATTTAGTTTTAAAAAAATTAAAGCAAATTTTATAATGTACATTATTTTGTAGAAGTGACATCTATTGTACTATTTTGACAACAAAAGAGCTGCACTGGTAGAATTTGAACAAAAAACGTGTTTTAACAACAGATGGCGCTGAAACTGTTTATTAGAAAACTCGAATCCCGTGCAAAAAAGGTAAAAATTTAATTTACGAAAATTGATATAAACATTATAAGACTATTAATTAAATCAAATATATTTTAAGTTGATAGTAAATTGTACTAGTGCTATATATAATATAAAATATGAAGTCGTGATACTAACAAAATAGTAATAAATACTACATACCTAATTGTATTTAATATTTTTATCAGCCACCAATAAAGATTTATAAAGAGCTTCGTCAGCTAAATATAAGTAAATAATTAAACAAACCCGTTGGATCGCATGGCAGTTGGTTGTGTTTTCTACCTTTTAAAACTTCCTCTAAGTACATTGCGGCATTAAATATTCAGGCGCTTAGAAACCTACCACGTTTAGGTACCACATAGTAAAAGATAGTATTAAAATTCATGAGATTTTTACGTTAAAAATTGCGGGTAATAATATATTTCAATTAGTTATATCAGTTGGATAATAACTATTTACATTTGGCAACACTCAAACAACTTTTTAATACCGTATGATTATTGTTGGAATACTGTTACTAGAGTTTTCTACAAAAATAACTACAATGCATTAAATACGTGATTTGTAGGAACTCCAACTGGATTATTTATTACATAATACGCCAACATGTTTCGGATGACTTACTATCATTTTAATCGTCCAGTAATTGGCATCATAAATAATTGCATTTAATTCAATGTTTTATTTAAACTAAATCCTATTCCAACGGATAACATCCATTTCAATTTTACTTTCCCAAACATTCGGTTTCAGAAGGAAAAAATAATTTATTCTTAAATAAATATTACTTTAAGAGAGACGAATAACAGATTGCGAAGCTACAAGCTAACAGCCGGTGGTTCTCATTCAGACATGAACATAATGGAAAGTTAAAAATACTTTCTCGAATGTGTTTTTTGCTAAATAACCTACCTCAGTGACCAATAAAGTTATTGGAGACAATACCATTTTAACCAACTTCCAAAAGGAGAAGATCAATTCGAACGATTGTTTTTTTTGTGTAAACAATTTTGGCTCGGTGATATGTTTATGAATCTGTTGTAGGTATGTATGATTTAGTTAGCGTTTTAAATTAATAATTCGCCATGTTATGTAATGCTGCGAAGATTATAAAAATTAAAGATAATATATATATATATACACGACAGACCGCCAGGTTCCATCCTCACCACCTCGATGGCTGGCATTCCACAACCGTGCGGTTTTCGCGGAACTTTCTGCCCACAGCCGCGTTGTGGAACGGTCTGTCCACGGCGGTATTTCCAAACCAAAACGATTTAGGGTCCTTCAAGAAGCGAGCCTATCATTTCCTCAAAGGCCGGCAACGCATCTGTGGTTCCTCTGGTGTTACGGATGTCCATGGGCGCCGTTGACCACCTCGGTGTTCACGTCGCTCGTTTGCTCCCTTTTATTATATAAAAAAATATATATAGAAAAAAGCTGATTTGAACACGGAAACGGTTTATGAGACAAAGAATGCTATTTAAGAAAATAATTGTTAACAATATTCGCATTTGCATCGAGTTATTGTACAAAAAAAAAACTGTATTTTTGTAATAGACTAAATAACGTTTTTGGTGTTATTCAAATTTATTCTAAATGATAACTAAATAAATTAAATTCATGCAAATGGTAGACACTTTCCAAGAAGTAACTAAACGCATAGTTAACCATGGAACGGTGAATGCCCGCAATAGATAACTACATTATTTAGTAAAAGATAGTTATAGTATTGCGTGAATGATGGTAGTAACAATTATGGGCATTGCCGATAATCTAGGAGAACTTAGCTCTAGTAAGTACAACTACTTTAATATTCCTAAAACCATATTAAAATACCTAAATGTTATGACTAAACTTATTTTTTACTAGGTGTTGTTCGCGACTCCATACGCGTGGAATAGAAAAAACGAAAGTGAGTAGCCTTTATGTTCTTCCAGACTATCCTCTACATCTATACCAAATTTCATCGAAATCCGTTTAGCCGTTTAGTCTATAAACTCTAACAAATATCCATCCATCTAAACTTTCGCATTTTTAAAAAAGATGGTAAGACTAGTAAGATGTTACTGGAAACGTAGCTTTTTAATGGTGAAAGAATTTTTGAAATCGGCCCAGTAGTTTTTGTGTTATTGCAATTTATACAAAAATACAAATCTTTCCTCTTTATAATATTAGTATAGATTACTTAACAACTGTATCTAATATACTAATCAATGTTCATACATTGTAATAATCTTGATTTAATACTGTATTTATAATCTGTATTTGTTTTTTTTTTTTGAAGAAAATGAAGTAAACAAGTTGTTGTGATAAACAGCCTAATTTAAATCTGATCTGTATGCTGACCTTACACGCCACATGCGACTTCATGTGTAGTCAAAACAAAAACAAGATTATGTAAATAAAAAATAGCTCGCCAAGGTATCCTGAAGGTAAGAGATTATCCCCCTCTTAAATTCTATTTAAATTTTAGATGTCGACGTCGAGGAGACCGTCTGAGTTATAGGTCCGTGGTAAACAAGATGTTGATGATCTATTAGAGGTCTAAGATTGGATCCAGAGTGCAGAACCGGAGAGTGACTTTTACAGAAGCCAATACCCACTGTCTCGCTGCGTGGAACGAGTTTAGTCGAGTTATTTAATTAATTAAATAGAAAAAAATACTAATTTAAGCCAACTTTTCAATGCATTGTTCAATCGGGAATTTTATGTTGTATTTTTAGATTTGGTTTAGGCATTTTCAGAGGCTCAAAGCTGGCAGTTTTTGAGACAATAGTTTTCTTCAATTTTTTTTATTAATCTTCTAGTAGATAATGCTTGACGTTAAATCAGTTCTTGTTCAACTAAAAATATCTAAATCAAAATGTTTCTTTGTTAAGTACTTTAAGCAGGAGTCGAGTTCATTTTATATCTTTTTTTTAATTTGAAAATGTGCAGTTGTTTGGCTAGTTAGACAACATTGTTTTTAGTAGCGTCATAAAACAGAACTATTCGGAGCCAGAGTAACGTAGATATTTATGCGAGTAGAAACAGACGGTCAGCAGTTAAAGTCGTGATTATTTTCTCGCTAGCATTTCTCGAAATGCTAAATTACAGACGTTTCATTTTCAACCAAAAAAACAAATGAATACCAACGAAGAACTGTTAACGGCTCTGTTAAATGAACGGTAAAAAATATTTAATCTATAAATTAAAATAATCTATACTAATAATATTATATAAAGAGGAGATATTAGTGCATGTGTATGTATTGAGGTGGCTCGGAAGCTGCTAGGCCGATTTCAAATTCTGTCAACATTGAATAGATGCGTTATTTGTGAGCGGAACAGTCTATGTTTATTTTTTTATTACTTTTTATATGTTCTAAACCAAGCGACTGGTGGTTACACCTAAATCCTGTGGGTTTCTGTACCGCTTCTGTATTTTTATTGTATTTTTCAATTTATGTTTTTTTGTCCAATAAATAAATAAAAAATAATAACTTTTTTTTTTCAAAACAGAAGGTTCTAGATTTGTAAGTGAAAAGGTTTACTTGATACTGCATAATAGTGATCCTATGAAGTAAGGTCTTGGTGAACTACTTGCGGCGCTTGGTAAGTGAGCGTCGGCGGGTCAGTGGTTTAAGCACTTGACTTGTAATCTACAGGTCTTGGGTTCGAATCCCGCCGCCATGTACCGATGTTATTTTTCGATTTTTCGTATTTTCATATGTACATAATTTACCCGACGTTCTTACGGTGAAGGAAAACATCGTGATGCAACCTCAACAGTGGTAGAGCCCGCTTTAACATCTTAGCACGAATGGGTCGGCTCGCCCGGTGCAATACCACGACCACACGGAAGACAGGCGTGAAGCGGAAGCAATTCCGCGTTTCGTCTGATGAGTGTGGTGCCGGAGGCCCAACTTTAGCCCCTTTCCCGTTCCACCCATTTCTTATAAGGAAGGGTTTGGATGGGAACGTGGATTTGACGATGGAGGAGACGCATAGGAAGGGGATATATCCTCTTTATGTGCGTCTCCTTCTCCGACGATTTAGGGTAGGCAACGCATCTGCAATTGCGGATGTCTATGGGCAGCGGTCGCTTCGCCATTTCGACGGATTTAGGTGGCCGCTTGCTCGTTTGCCACCTTATCGTATAAAAAAAAAACCTGCACATATCGGCGAGGAAATTCAAAGATATGTGTGAAGTCAACCAACCCGCACTTGGCCAGCGTGGTTGATTATGGCCTAGTCACCCTAACTTAGGGTAGGCTCCGAGCCCCCTCGGTGGGGACGTATAGAGCTGGTAGCAGCAGTATAATAGTACTATAAATAAGTGTAGTTGCCATTTGAAATCTTATGAAATTGGTTCTAGTTAGGCATTTGAAACGAGTGTACAATCGGCCTTATTTCTTGCACAAGTTAGTGGTATTTATTGGACTAAGTAGCTTCGTAGAGTATCATGTTTCAAAATGTTATTGCGGACGACACTTATTACGCAATTTGTTTTTTTGCCATATTTTAAACTAGTAGGTACATTTTTAATATAAAATTTCCATAACCTATTTACCTTTATATACTAGCTATTGCTTGCGACTTCTTCCGCGTAAAATTAAAATTAATAAAAAGTACCTATGTTACTCGCTGATAACGTAGCTTGTTAGTGGTGAAAGAATTTTTGAAATCGGCCCAGCAGTTTTTGAGATATTTCAATACATACAAAAATACACATCTTTCCATTTTAGATAGATGAAGAATACAAATGAAAGTCACACTATAAAATTAGTTAGTTCTTTCAGGGTGTTTCCAATCGAACAGACATACATAAATAAGTCTAAAAATATAATAGTTTATTTTATTATTTTTCAATAAAATTTATAAAGGCAACTGTAAAATATTCCAGTTTGAAATGAAGCTCGCTTCACATCATGTGCGAGGAATGTTTAAAAATGTATCTTGTGTATAGAGATGTGTTATGCCAGTTTCACACGAGGGTAGAATAGTGGACAGTACAGTTCTTTGAACGCCCAAATAGCCCAGAACTCACACCCATAATGTTCACACAATACGCTCAGTTTTAATTGAACATTCGAACTGGTGAGTTATGCGGTGCAAATTGCAAATTCTTGCCTCATTCATATACGTACTTACATGTCCATGGGCGTCGTCGATCACCTCGGTGTTCCCGCCTCTCGTTTGCCCCCTTTTCTTATAAAAAAAATACATTTACGCCATGCACGTCAGTTTCAAATGAACGCACACTTTTATTAAAACTCTGTCTTCGTGTGAAAGCATTAGCGCGGATCCGACCTACATCTCTTTGGATGGTAGCCAACGGCAGCGGCAACGCAAATACACGCGGGGCACCGCACCAAGGTGACATTGCTCTGCCCACTTGCATTGCATCCTCTTTTATTGTGACCAACCACATCCTTTAACAATTTCACACCATGATATCAAGATTTTAAATTAAAAAAAAGCATTTATTCATGTTGCTTCTGATAATGACGTATAGGCACTTAGGTGTCTATCTATCCATAAGAATTTGATAGACACCTTTGGATGTAATGCACTAGAAGATTCACATCCAAATTGTACTTAAAAATATATTATGAAATCTACTTTTTCAACAAATCCAGAATAAACCAAGTTTAAATAGTTAAAAATGATTTTAAGTAAAAAAATGTGTGTCAAAATATTTATGTAGCTTATAAAAATACACATTACATGAAGAATGTGTTGTTCTATTAGTCAAAGTTTGACACAAAGTTTTTGTACATCTAGACTAATATAATAAAGCGTAAACACACACTTCTTTGTTGCCTAAGATGTCAGCAATTACAGTATATTTTTGAAAAAGCCCTACACTTACATCACGCTTTAGGCTATATATTTCGACGCCATTAAACTTAGGGGTAAATATTTTGGACAAAAACCCTAATGAGGGAAAGAGATCATAAGTTGCTGCCAACATCAAGGGAGCAAGATTGCCATAGTAAGGTAATTGGTATTTTGACATTTGTAATTGAGAATTTGACAAATATAAACAATAAAATACAGTTTTTATAATTTCATGCGTATGAAGCCGCACGGGAATAGCTAGTCATAGATACAATACTAGTCATATACAGTACATGTTATTATAGCGATGGAAACGCAGAGCAAGAAGCATGCTTCTGATCTCACTTCGAGTTGTTTTCCTCCACATATAGAACGCGTTGCGTCAATTTTTAAAAATAAAAATGCAATTTATCCATGACATCATGCAGTTGCAATAATATTTACGCTTCGGTATCATATTTGCAGTAGACGATTTATATACTAATATTTAGACTTGAACGATATATGCAGTTATGAAACTCGAAGGAAATACCATTATCCCTACTAAGGGTCGACACAGTATGTGCTGCTCTTCCATACATTTCTATCAGCCGTTATATCTGAATCCACTCCCTTCTTAAGCATATCTTTCACACAATCCATCCATACTTTCTTCGGTCTTCCTCTTCCTTTGTAGCCATCCACATTCAATCTTAACACTTTTTGGTTTATGTCCCCAGTATGTTTCTGCTATAAATATACAATTTATTCATATCGTTTTTAAATTACCTATAGATTATGTGGCAAATATTTCTGAAACATATTCTAAAAAGGAGGAGTCAATACTCAATTCAATTGTTTAGTTTCTTCGATCCCGAAATGTAATTTGAGTTATTACTGAATATAGTAAGCTCATGTCTCTATCAGCCCTAAGTTAGGGTTGACACGAATGAGATAATTGAAGATGAGTGGATGAATTATTAAGAAAACAAAACCAACTAATAATAGATTTCATTGTAGGATCGTATTTGATACATGACTCAACGACCGACACACCTGTTTGCCAGCTATTTGTATTTACAAATATATTTAGAACGAAGTTGACGTGTAAATAATAATTAATTACACATTTGAGGTACTTAATCATTACATAATATAATCAGACGTTTCGAAGATTCGAGAAATTTTATAATTAGTATGGAAACATAGTCAAGTGTTCACGACAAAAACATCTGATGTCGGAAGAGAAATTGTTGCCGCTGCAAGAAACTCTGTATTTATATACGCATTGATAATTCTACAGACTAAATAGAAAGAGAGTATACAAGTGAAATTTAATGTTATTTAAGATTGAAGAAAGCAAATAATTCCAAAATAATTTTCTTACCACATTTTGGATATTTGCACAGATTAATTCAAAAGGGTATTCATTTTTCGCGTGTTCGTATTGTATGCTATGGCTTTAGTTGAGTACAACATATAAATGCTTCCATAATTCTCACCTATTTATTTCAATACTAATAAATTAACTCATAAAGTCTAAAGTTTAAGAGTTCTTATAATCCATTAAACGTTTGTGCGCAATTGGCATTGCCTGCAAAACGTTAAATATAGTTTTAGTATGTGACAAATATTAACACATTGAAGAGAATTGAAGAGCTCAACGTCTTTCACATAATACTCTTTTTATGTTATTTTCCGGAGATGGTACAAGAAATTGATATTAAGTCTCTTGTCTTTGTTAATATTTCAACTTATGCCAACGGCTCTATTTACTACCTTAATGCAAGAAAATCAGTTGCAATAAAGGTAGGTAAAAGAGTGGATAAATAACATTTCCATAGAATACTAGAGAATAAGATCTCATTAGTATTTATTTTATACCCACGTATTAAATTTTTAAGCTTGTCTCGTTCGCGGCTACGATCTACATTCGTACTTACAAAAATAGATAGCAAAATAGTTTAAACATTGATGTCGAGAGTGTCGAATTAAAACCAAAAATATTTCACGCCCAGTGTGTTGCAAAATATGGCGCAATAATGGTTTTCCTTCGAGAAATTAAAACTGCAGCCTTCTAATGATTACTTAAACGATATACCTAAGCTATTCAAAATAGTTGGTGTACACTTAGATCACAATATGATACGGCTAAAGATGTTACTTGTATATTAAAATATATTATACTAGCCTTTGCCCGCGACTCTACCCGTATGGAATTAAAAAACAAAAGTATGTGGCCTATGTATTCTTCCAGACAATCTACATCTGTGCCAAAATAAATCGAGATCTGTTCAGCAGTTTAGGCTACAGACTAACAAACATCCATCTAAACTTTCGCATTTATTACTAAGATTAAATTATGAGGAAGGTCATAAATTCTAGTACCTATAGTTATTTATATTTTAAATTTTCAGTAAGGCCGACACCCAACTAGTTTCGTGACTAAACGTTATAATAATTTTAGTTGACCAACTCATAACAACGCAAAATAGCTTGAACAAATGCCAAGTAAAAGCGGCATTATTCCAATGCTAGTCTGAATTCAATGTAAAATGAAGTAAACTTTATAGTAGAAAATCTTACCAAAAAATTTATATAATTAATATTTAACAGTGACGTCAAAGTTATATGGGATCGTTCCTATGATCTAAAAAAGTTGATTATTTTGCCCGCGGTGGTTATATTGAACAGGTGTTTGCCCTTTTGAAAGTTTTTTTTTTTAAATTCTAAGTATAAACTCTCATACCTTAATATCTGTAACATGATCTTTACTCTGCAATACCGAAGCGAAACACTTATTTCTGTCGTGTTGGCCCATTTAAATTCGATCGAAATCAATGTTTCGCCTTCATTATTAAGGTTATCCAAACCAATAAAATTCTCAGTACAAATCATTAATGTGTTCACGTCATAAGAAATCAATAAATTAGTGTTATATTTCAGCACAAATTCACATGTACACACTAGCTTTCGCCCGCGACTCCGTCCGCGTGGGGTAAAAAACAAAAGTGAGTAGCCTATGTGTTCTTCCACGCTATCCTCCACGTCTATACCAAATTTCATCGAATTCCGTTTACCCTTTTAGGCTACATACTCTAACAAACATCCATCCATCCATCGCTGTCGAACGGAATAAATAGTATCCTATGTCCGTCTCCTGGCTCTATGCTACCTCCTCACCAATTTTCAGCCATATCGGTAAATCCGTTCTTGAGTTATAAATAGTGTAACTAACACGACATTCTTTTATATATATACGAGTAGAAGATAAAGATTGTCCACTTTTATACAAATTGAAATAAATAACATTGTATCGTATTAATATATAAGAAGTTGATATAAGGAACAACAGATTTTTTTACCTTTTTAAGCTAACAATCACGAAATCGGTATTTATATCGTTTGGAAGATTTTGTATTATCATTTGGCAGCAGTGTTGCAATTGAAAGCGGCAAAACAAAACGATCGTATAAATTGGTATTATTATTACCGTTTCTCTTAAAATGTAAAATGTTGCCAAGTTTCCCAAACATTTTCATGTTTGAGGGATTCATCCCTTCATCAATCTGTATTATTATGTTAAAAACTATTGATACTAAGTACTCGTTGGTTAAATTAAAACAAACAATAGAATTTTAAAAATCCATGAACTGGATAACTCTCTTACTTACTTACTTATACTTTCCAAGGAGATGCAAACACATCGTTTACATTAATAAATATTTATTATTTACGAAATGTTTTGTTTGTTGAAAATAAAGGGGAAAATATACAAGACCGTCGTAAGACCTGTCATGATCTGAATGTTGGGCAGTAAAAGAGACGGATGAAAGGAGAATACATGTTGCAGAAATGCGAATGTTAAGATGTGTGGGGTAACACGAATGGATAAGATACGAAATCAGTATATTAGAGGAAGTTTGCGAGTAGCCCCAGTGGTTGAGAAATTAAGGTTAGCATGGTATGGGCATGTTATGAGGAGGGATGTTTCGCATGTTACAAGGAGAACGTTAGTTATGAGTGTGGAGGGGTATATCGGTAGAGGTAGACCTAGAAAGAGATGGATGGATTACGTGAAAGATGACATGATCAAGAAGGGAGTGATGACTGAGATGACGGATGATAGAGTTATTTGGACACAAGCAAAGGCGCTAGTAGTAGGGCCCTTGCTCCGCGTAACTTCTTTTTATTCAAGAGAATGATCAATATGAGTAGTCGAGTTTTTTACTAAAACTGACAAGTCGTTTTAAGTTATCTATGTGGATGGCTAGGGAGTGCAATGACTTATTACCTAAACTATTAATTATTAAATTAAGTAGTAAACTATCAGTAACAACAGTTCTTCCTATTCTTCTCTTTTAATGGGGGTCGTCAGCTGAACAAATCCCTGACTTGTAACAAGCGAAAAGTTCTTAGACGCTTCTAATACTGATCCACTCTCAGATCTGTCTTTACATCAAGTATGGATCTTGAGTTGGCACGTCGGGTAGAATCTTCTTGCTCCCAATGGTCAGACAGATAGTGTAGCAATTAGCTTAGTGTTAATATTACAGGTAAATATAATTGTTGGCAAACACGAGACGATAAGAAGGCCAAGGCAAAGTGCTATTATCAATGCGTTCGCTGATGGAAATAAGAAGCGGTCATATAAATTTTATGAAACACTGGCTTTCGCCAGTGACTCCGTCCGTGTGGAATTTAAAAAAATAAGTAGTCTATGTATTCTTCCAGGCTATCTTCTACATCTATCCCAAATTTCATCGAGATCCCTTCAGCAGTTTAGGCTACAAACTTTAACAACCATCCACATACTATTTTTCCGTTCGACAGCGATGGATGTTTGATAGAGTTTGTAGCCTAAACGGTTAAACGGATTTCGATGAAATTTGGTATAGACGTGGAGGATAGTCTGGAAGAACACGTAGGCTACTCACTTTTGTTTTTTTTAATTCCACGCGGACGGAGTCGCGGGCGAAAGCTAGTTGTACATAATGTCATATTTACCGTTGCACTCTAATGAGATATTTTGAAATAACAATCGACCATTTTTATAAATGTTAATTACAGTAATATGTTTAAATAAATGACCGCTCATGCTTTGCTAAGAGGTAATTACTCATCTATTAGACACTTTTTATTTACGACGAGACATTTGGCCGTAGCCCAGTACCTCACATTACGAGATGGTTGTGTTCTAATAATATTTCTGTATTCATACTTCAGAGAATAACAGTGTCAATTATAAAGATAATCAAAGTGATAACGCAAATTCACTTATCTTTTGTATTAAAGAAACTGGAGATGTTTGTGTATTTTTACTCCAGATCTATTTTGGAACGGTTGGCTCGTTCTCCGTTCGCACAGGTAGACGGATTGTACGATACCGCCCAGTCACTAGGTGAGGCGTGTATGTATTAATAAAAGCAAATCTATATTAAAACCACTACATATTCACGAGCCGGGATCATATTACATACCATCGCAACTTTGTAACACTCTCGATTAGTTATCCAAAACATAGCCATGTTTGTTAGCTTCAAAGAATTACTTATATGTACATACTGTGACATCATTGCTAATGAATGTAATCAATTTTCGCAGTATTTATAAATGGACTAAGTATTTACGACAATGAAATTAAAAATAACCTTTCCATTCTAAGTAGTAGTACTGTACCTACTATCACAAATAATTATATAGTCGCGGAAATTCACGGTGTTCCGTTTGCAGAAAAATTTGCGTTGCCTTGTTTCTTGTACAACACAAACTCTATCTCTTCTTTAGAGAAAATAGGTAACAGTGAGTTGCTCCAGGTTAATAATTAAAACCAACGTTTTTCGTACAGACTCGTTTAAAATCTGCGACCTATCGGTTAATTTTCCGCGTCGTCACAATGCGTACAAAACGTGTAAATGGCTGCACGTTTTAAGACGGAATACCGCCAGATTACCTAACTGTACATAGAACAAGGTATGTTGTAATGACATGTTTTAGTTTTAAATACACGCTTTAGATACAAATAAAGAAAATGTCATAGCATATTATCGATCAACGTAAACTACATAAATATTTTCTCGTGAAAAAATATAAATCTATCCATCTTTGTGCTAGAAAACTTGGACCCACAGTTGAATGAGATTACAATCCCATTAATGGTTAAACATTGTTTTTTTTTTAATTAGGCTTATGTCGTTTTTTATAACTCTAGGCTTCCACTGTCGAAGCATTTGTATTGAAACATATCGTCGTCCCTTTCATTCACTTGTATCAGAGGCAACAATAGCAAAGGAATTCCACGGTAATCGTTACTTGTTCATCGCCGACCGTGTTTTAAAACTTCCTAGAACTTTTCTAGATAATATTTTCATAACCTAATTAACAATGTAGGTCAACAAGTCTCTATGTAAAAATCATTGAAACGTTCTACAAATTAAAATTTTCAGTGTAATGGGTAAGACAGTTTTCTTGGCACCTCAAAATAATTCACCTGTGTTGCGCAAAACGGTTACTCATTGAATGCCAACAGGTTATAGTCAGCGTTCCCTGTGAGAGTTTGTGGGCGATGCTCGCTTGTTTTTCTGTTTTTCGCCCAAAATATCGACCACCTACAAGCAAGCGGGTGCTGGCAACTGGCATGCGTCTTCAGCATACGTTAAATCAGATCATTGCATTTTATTACGTTCGATTTATTTTCTTTAATTGAAAGAATTATTTCTCTGCACTTCGAATTAATGTTAATGTAATTTTGTAAAATGTATGAGGGTTAAGGACTGATTTGGCTATTGCCCGACAACCAAAATTTATTAAGCTATAGGAGACAATGGACCGGCTAAGTAGAAACCAATAAACATATTTCATTTTTCTACAATAATATTACCCAGTAAGTGTTGCAAAAATCTAATTATGAATCGGTGTGATTGTGCAACTTTTTATTAATTAATTATTACACAATGAATTTAGTAATTCATAGAGTAGCGTACGGAAATTCTATTTAATACTGTATTCTTTTTGCTGGTGTAAAGTTTTATTTGACAGCAGCGGATTTTTTACATTTCCGTTGCATTGTTATATTAAACTAGCTGTTCCCATGCGGCTTCATCCGCGTGAAATTATAAAAATTTTATTTTACATTTGTTAACATTTCTCAAATTATCAATTGCAAATGTCAAACCATGGCAATCTTGCTTCCTTGTTGTTGGCAGCAACTTATGGTCTCTTTCCCACATTAGGGTTTTTAACCAAAATATTTACCCCTAAGTGTAATGGCGTGAAAATATATAGCCTAAAGCGTGACGTAAGTGTAGGTGTAAAAAAAGAATTATTCAAAAATAGGCTGTAATTGCTGACATCTTAGGCAACAAAGAATAGTGTGTTTACGCTTTATTATATTAGTACAGATTATAGTCTGTCATCAAATACTTCTACTTTATTTTTTTTAATAATTAACTAGCTGTTGCCCACGACTTCGTCCGCGTGGAGTTTAAAAGTTCAAAACTTATGTTCGCCTCTTTTTTCAACCTATTAACTAAAGTATTATCTTAGTAGTAATCTACGTAATAACAGAAATCTACCGATGCAAGATTCCAAATTTCTAAGCCCGGTAGTTTGTGCGCTGATTTTTCGGTTAGGCTGATTGTTTGTGTTCGCGATATCTTCTAAACTATTTGTCCAATTTGAATGCTGTAAAGAACAATTTTATTCTACATTAAATTCTCCTGACAAGAAACGCATTTATTTGGATAAGGATTAATGTTGAAACCAATAAAACAACGACGCAAATATCATGCGGTTTTTAATTCATTTTGTTAACAAAAAAGTGGTTAGTGTAAGAAAACGGTTAAAGATAGATATATGCTATCGCGGACTTTTCCGTAGAACTTTTTGAGATCTACAATTCTTTCATACATCATTTTTATATACCTCTAACGGTTTAAGCAGCGTAAGCCGAGAAAAGTTGAAATTTAGTGACTTTTTGACGCCGGGGTCCAGAAATACGCTGTTTATTATTAGTTCCTCAATATTAGTAATAATAAAATATAGACTATGTTACTCACAGATAAATTACCATTCTAATGGTGAAAGAATTTTTAAAATCGGCCTAGTAGTTTTTACGTGAATCCAATACATACAAAAATACAAATCTTGCCTCTTTATAATATTAGTATAGAGTATAGATATAGATTAGTATAGATTAGCTGTTGCTCGCGACTTCGTACGCGTGAAATTAAAATATATAGCCTGTTACTCACAGATAAATGACCTTTCTAACGGTGAAAGAATTTTTAAGTAGTTTTTGCGTGAATCAAATACATACAAAAATACAAAGTTTTCCTCTTTACGAGTATAATATTAGTATAGAATATAGAATTGATATAGATATATTTATACGTAGATAGTAGAGATATACATAGATAGTACAGATATAGATATAGATTAGATTAGAGTAATAGATATTTAATAATGATGAAATTTGCAATATATCATATACTTTATTTATTTTTTCTTAATTAATTAATTAATTAATTAATTAAATAAATAAGCACTATGCTATTGTGATATATTGTAAACCCCGGACAACCAGGTGATGAGATATGCGGTAACAAAACATTAAAAAAAAAAACAAAGACGAATTGAGAACCCCTTCCTTTTGGAAGTCGGTTAAAAAGGTACTACGAACAACGATGTAACGTTATGAATACTAAAGTATTTAATGATTAAAGTTACAACATTACACAACATCGTGTTATGAACTATTTGAGTGTTGTCAATAGTTGTGAAATAAATCTTTTTATTACATCTGTCTTGTTACAGTTAAGGTTAGTTTCCACGAAAACATTGTCTGTATCCGACCGAGGTCTAATTAACTTTGAACAGACAGCACGCGTTGCCGCCGCATAGAGACTTTTACGAAAACATTTCACTTTCTTTTTTTTAATGAGAGATAAGAAATTAGGTGCAGCTGTAGTTAGATAGTGGCCACAAACTGAAAATGGTGCACAATGTTGCAAAACGTCGCAGTGGAAACGCGCCTTTGTTGTTGTCAAGCCATCCGGAAATGATAGGATTCGTTAACCTGCACGCTACGAACAAACGCCATATTGTATGTAGAGTGACACCGATTCTGTTGTCACGGCATCAAATTAACTTTTCCTATTCCGTTATGAATTTGACGATTGGAAAAGGCTCCCACGAGAAAATCACAACATTGCATTGTACAAATGAATGGTATCACATACAGAAATAACAGGCGTGAAAGTTTTAAATTTTCATTCCAATCAACCAGTTTCATTTAAAACCAACCACTGCTATATTGCACTTTGTAGTGATTTTTTAAGACTATCACCCTACGACAAGAGTAATAATATCAATAATTAAAATTCAAATTTTATCAACACTTGCATACCCGGCATTTCCAAAATCAAGACAATATAAAAAGTCTAAATAATAAAACACAAACCATGTGGCATCCGAAAAAAACCTCCGAATTATATTCGATAATTTTAAGATAATACAAACTCAATTTATACACCAAGTAAGAAATTATTATGTGCTTTATTACATAGTACAATACATAGACATCGCCTGGGGGGAGGGACTGTTGCCCGTAGACACACCAAAAATCTACAATAGATATAAAAACTTTACATATAAGTATTATAGTAGCAGTAGTTCGCCCCTACTCTGGACCATTAGCTGGCGACGCCCTTACTAGAATACTCTACGACTACATAATCATCATCGCCAGCCGATGGTCTAGATAGTTCTAAACTACTTCGAATATGACCATTACAGTACGAAGTACATTTAACCTATTACGATTCTCTAGGAGGGGCAACTGCGCCCCCTATACACTTCCTGGCGAAGACCATGCTTTACGTATTAAAATCTGTGGGTGGTAGTTAGTATTATCTTTGTTGTGGTACTCAGTATCGGAACGCATAATTCATCTCACCCTTGGGTTGTATTTCAGTCTGAAAATAACTCGCTTATATGCGTCATGTTGATGACTGATCTTGCGATTACGGGTGAGAATTAATTTTGCCTGCATGCAGCCACATTCCCGGTGAATCAATAAGAATACGTCTCATCTCATCAAAATGTACTTATTTTCATGACGCAAAAGTGAATTTTAAGAAGAAGAGTCAAAAATATTTTTCGTTTTTAATGAATATTTGAACATTTTACATATGCTAAATATGTAATAGTTTTTATATTAAAAACTCCATAAAAAAGAGCATGTTTTATTTAATTCTCTACATCAAGGACTTATCCGTTTGGTTTTTTAATAAGCCTGAAGTAACCATTTTTTCTTATCTAATGTTTTTCTCTTTGACTTCTAGAGTGTTTAATACCTGAAAAATCACTCATAAGCTAAGCATAAAGGAATATAACTATTTATTTTAAATATAATTAAGGAAATTAGGCAAGTTCGTGGAATTCTTCGAGAGAATCTAACTTTTATGTAAGTCTTCTACATAATGTTAATTATTGTAAGAAGGGGTGGAATTTTCTTAACTCACGCACTTTCTGAACTTGAGGTGGCTAATGTCGAAGTAGCGATTTTGCATATGGGTGATAGGCATGGTAATAGTATGGTGGGATAGCGGCGACGGGAAGACAGGGTAGGGGAGGGGACAGGGTAGAGGGCAGGGGAGGGAGGAGCGCGCGGGAGAGGCGCGCGCGCTCGAAATAACTCGTCGTATTTCGGTCGCGCCGCTCCCCGCCGCGCGTCGCATGCGCAGCGCAGACTTCGCCACGTTGCCACTGTCCGCTAACTATTCGCAATCGACCGACGTCTTGGTTGTTGGGACTTGGGTTATAATGACTTGACTTCTGCTAAATGAACCCGTGGACTAGTATAAGTTTTTCGCAGTGGCGTTTATTTTATTTTGGGCGACCGCCGAGACGAGTTTAACGATAAAAACATTAGCGTCGAGTGAGAGTTTTATTATATTTTCTGTGCGTTGTGCTGCTGTGCGGCTGCGGCGGGCGGCACGATGGAGAAGCAGTCGAGGTGGTCGGAGCAGCGCAGTGAGCAGCGCAGTGAGCAGCGCAGCGAGCAGCGCAGCGAGCGGCTGGTGCAGCAGCAAGAGCGCGTGCAGCGCACCGAGCACCACTACACACACCAAATGCTCACGCAGCAACGAAGTTAGTACTTTATTCTATCCTATACTATACTCTACTTACATATTTTATTATTTTTGTATCATAGTAGGTACTCATTTATGATGTAATGGATTACATGTTACCTTCAATTTGTAACCCCTGACATCAACAACTAACAACGCTCCTGCGAACTTTGTAAATGTATGGTGTGAGAGACGGCGGTAGGGCTCAGCTGTGCGGGCGATCCGCCCTCTTCTTTGGTTTCCTGGTGCGTAACTTTATTTGTGCATGGCGATTTTCACCGCGAGCGAGATGGTGCGGCTATTCTGGGGCGCGTGGGCGGTCGCCGCTCGAGCCGCGTCCAGATCGCCTCGAGCGCCCCTCGCCGCGCGCCATCCCACAGGAATGCGCTCCCGCAAATATTCACTACATTTTCCTTTTGCCAACATTTAAAGATTAATCGCACCATCTCCGCTTGGGGTATTTGTGTTGTTAATGCGAATTGCATTACAATATGCTTAATTAAATCTGAACGCTGAACTCACGCAGTGGTAAAAAGAGCCGAAGCAGAAATAGTTGCGGTGCAGTTTCGACCCCGATTCGATACTTTTTGTGCAATATTTAAATGTAAAATAGCCGACCGGCCGGCGTTATCGGCTCGCGAGTCCAGTCGTCTCGCCATTAATGTTGCACTGCGAACTCACACATTAAAATTGGCTTACTTATAAGGCTTAAACTCGTACCTATAAATGGTGTTCGGGACAAACACGTTCCCATTCAAGGATTAATTTCACTTAAAATAAGCTTCGGAATGAAGAAATCAGGTCGACTGTTGTTAATTAGATTTTATCTTAGACTTAGAAGGTTGTTTTTTTTAATTCCATTCTTAAAAAATACAAACAGTAAACGCACTATGATGCAGTATAATGTATATGAATAGCATTACGTGTAAGATGAAAATAAGAAATCGATCGGGCGTGTGTATGGTTGCGATACGACGGTATAATGTTGGAGCGGCACAAAAACTGAAATGTAAACAACAGTATCTGACGTAGGAAGAAAACGCTCTCAGTGAGAGAGAATGCTTCAAATATTTTTTTAAATATCTCGTCTTATTTATTTGTTTCTACCTAAATATATAGAAAATATTGCCCAAACAAACACACATCTACACATTATTAGTAGCAAAAAAAGAGAAAATTAGCTAAACATTTTTTAGAAATTAGGTCGCGTAGTTGTGTTTGATATAGGGGCGTCTATAATAAACTTTCGTAAACATAACATTGACTTGCTGGTTAGTAATTGTTTTACGTATAGCCTTTTAGTAAACAAACGAAAGATTCCAGAATGTGATAAGATCTAAAGGTAAATTCTTAATATGGAAATATGGCGTCATTAAGAAATATAACTGAGGTAGAGTCATAGCGTATAATTTGATTTATTGTGGAAAAACAAAGCAGTTGTTCAAACTCATAACGAATGTTTCATTCGGTTAAATAGCATGAAAATATGTGGAGAGTGTCGTGACAAATGATTCACGTTTACCAATATAATCATAATTTATAAATGTTATATGTTATATTGATTTAATAACATAGAACTAGTAATGACATAAATCAAGATAAACAAAACAATAGGCTTCCAATTGACAAGCTACGAGCTAGAAATTATTGCATTTTATAATAGTAATTTTATACATCTTACAATTATTATCATAACAAGATAAATACGACGTCAAAAGAGACAGTGAACATGCCACAAATATTAATAACTCTGTGAAGTCGTTTACGCTATAAACTCTAACAAACATCCATCCATCCATCTACAATTTCGCATTTATAATATCAGTAAGATTAGTAAGAAGTAAGATTATTTTTTTCTACGATGGATGTTTGTTCTGGTTAAGCTGATAAATTCAACTTATATTAACGCATCCTGAGTTGGCTCGTTTTGAAATTCGTTCCATGAGATTTAATTTGACGTTTAATTATC
Source organism: Papilio memnon (assembly GCA_003118335.3). Lineage (NCBI taxonomy): Eukaryota > Metazoa > Arthropoda > Insecta > Lepidoptera > Papilionidae > Papilio > Papilio memnon. Next base: position 205,831 of record LD689582.1, read on the forward strand.
GTATTCGCATTTTCTCTGCTGGATCTTTATTGAACGGGCTAAGTAAATACAATGGTAGATATTGTAACAGCGCGTATTCTTGTAATTATGGGATTCGAAGACAATGGTCTTATTTGACCATCTCCTACCACAGTTTTAATTATTTTTGGAATACAACTATGAGTTAAATGGATAACCTATCTTGTTAACCCAGAGGGGTAGTGGGATTTCTATATTATTTATTAGATTAGGTACAGTTTACAAGTTTCATTTGTCGTTTTTGAATTTTTCACATTAGAATCTTAGTGTTTATAAGATAAAAATCTTAACTCTTAGTAAGATTAAAAATTCGAAAGTTTAGATGAATGGATTGCTGGTTGTTACTACGGATCGGAACGGATTTCGCTGAAATTTGGCACATATGTTGATTTTAATGGAATTCTGGTATGGTATTGTTAAGACGCCTAATAAATGTGGCGTATGAAATCGACTACCATTATTCCGATAGTCGTTTCGGTGCATGGGCTAATAGCGAAGAGCTTAGACCAACATCTCAAGAAGCTCTCGCTAGACAGTTGGATTAAGGGCCCGATTCAAAAGGCAGTTATTTTAGAAACCGCACGCTTTGTGAGGAGGTTCCTGTCTCTGCAGCCCTGACCACTGGATGCTTGAGTCATCGGATTCCGCAGCCGGTGGTGTTCTATTTTAAATATGATTTAGTTTATTTTCATACAAATCATGTGAAATATGTTATATACAAAATAAGAAATAAAGATATGTGTGCATGGTAAAGTTCAAACATCTAAAATATCACAAAGCATTACGGCTATTTTAGTATAACTTTTGTTAACTAGACCAAATAAGTTTGACGCACTATATTGTCAACGTATAATGCATTGTCAGTTTGTAAAATTACTAGCGACATTAAAAATGTCGAAATTCATAATCGGTCGGTGACATATTCACACAATTATGTTCATACATTGTATAGCTATTGCTTGTTGATCGCTTTCCTATTTTGTCTTGTGTCTGAGAACGAGAGAATAATGGCGTCGTTAGTTTTTGTAAAAACGATGTTAGTGAAACAATCTTGCGTTTTCACTGTTCAATCTCGATTCAATGGTTTATGAATAATAATAAAAGGCTGCATTATTTTTTACAATCAAAGTAATTATGAAGCAAGCTCGTAGAATCTTAAGCGTTCATTTGATTAAACATTTAGCGTAACCATTATGTTAGACTTTCACCTGTTCTGTATAAGCCGTGAACAAAGACAACGGTCGGCAGTTACTTGTAGATGATCATCTCTCCGCGTCGTTGCTGCGTTCAACGCGTAGACATAGAACCAGTGAGTATCATTAAAACACGACTCGGTTAACAGTACCCCGTTTCGGTTTATGCGCCGCTCCTCGTTTTATCTCCCGCTGCAAAAAAAATAAGACCTCAAATGTAATCTTTCAAATACATTCGCTCGTACTCTACTAACTTTCCTTGTTTTATGTTAATTTCAAATGTGAAATCACAACGGTATATTTTTATGATAGATACAAAAAAAAAAACTACGAAATAATCCGCATACAAACTGTTATGACTAGCTGTTTTAATACGTTTTATTAGTTATTGTTAATATTAATATTAATTTAACAGCAACTTTTAGATTTACACTAAACATTACTTTGATACCGATAACAGTCTTGTAAAAAAACCTGTACAAAATTATTATTGTTTTTAAATAATTAATTGAAATACATACATATGCAAGTGTTTTTTTATAGGTGCTTCAAGTAAGATACTCACTACCTTAACACGATTCTTAATTTTTCATACGAGCTACGGATATACGAGCAAATCTCTTATTCTGCATTTATTGTACATACAAGAGCAATAGTAGGTTTCAACTTTTATCTCCAACGCATTCCAAAACAGAGCTCAGATAGATTTGAAACTTTATATGTTCTTAGTTCAACAGAGAAAGGCTTTGTTTTAAAAATAAAGAGATTAATCAGTTTGGATGAAACATCTTGCTGATACCATGGGTGTAGCCTGCTGTAGATCTGGTTACAAAGACGATGTTAAACTAGTAAATAAAGATATGAAAGTAAGGATAGTTTGGTATTTACAATATGTTTTTTTTATTTCATTATTCCCAAAATATAATATGGTTACATAAGTCATTTCCGCCGAACCATTTACGTGGTTTATAGGCGTCGCACCTTTAAATCATTTCTACATATTAGAATGCAAAAATACAATGTGTACAAATATGCACGATCTTAGTGTTAAATTATATTCTAGAAACTGGTGTATGAACACTTTAGATTGGGTACTTGATTGTCTTCAAAAAGAGAAGCGGTTTTATATGCGTTGCTTTATTACATTTATAATTCAATTTCAATTTTTTTATTTCTGGTTTAAGGGGAAGGGTCAAAGGTTAAGTCAAACTAACATGTTTAAGCATGTATAGGGTATTTATAATAACTAAAATATTATCATAGGAACAACCCTATGAAGTATAATTCTTAATATTTTTGTCAGTTTTGTCTTTTATAAACTTTTCCAAGCCTTGTACCGGAATTGTTCAAATGTGTTACGAGTGTAATGGTAGTTACACACGAGGGCGGGAAAGTGAGACAGCACTGGTATTGTTTATAACGCACAATCAAGTCAGACAGTACTGATATCTCAGTATGTATACATTAAATTTAAGCGGTTGAAGTAAATCCGCGTCGCGTTTAAGTTGTTCAGCGCCTCACCGGACTGGAAAGTGTACTATACGTTCAGGTTAGATCCCCGCCAAATACAATCGCTTTTCAATTAATCAATTAAAAAAGGAAGACATGGTTATGCAACCTGCATTAGCAAATAAATTCATAACATATGTGTGAAACCAATTAACCTGTACCGGGTCCTTGTGGTTACGAATTTCTAGATGCGTTCAAACATACCAGTATCGCACTGTCCTGCACTACACACTGTTCTGCCTTCGTGTGAAACTAGCTTAAGTACTGTTGCAGGCGGTTTAACCGTCATTACTTTCACCGTTAACAGCGGATTGCTGTATCATTTTATATCTTCGCGTAACACGTCTCCAAGCATTGGCTATAATCTCTATTGAAGTTAACTCCGCAAAACATACATTTAAGTGTCGCCGTAACTAAAGTGAACTAATTTTGCCTTTGATAGCTTTCTCCGTTGATTTTATATATTTTTCTTTTCCATAAATAATTTGTGCAATTTATAAACAAATCAAGTATTTTTAGAGTTTTGACGTTCTTAAAATCTTCTCAGTCACGTTATAAGCTGTATGTTTTTTTTTGTTATTTATGTAATAAACTAAAGTTTACTGTTATCACTTAAATATTTTTTTAAAATTAAAACTTCAAGTAAGATGTCTCGTCAACACTTGTATTTTTATAAAGTAAAATTAAATGCATTATTTAAAATTGAAACAAATGTTACATTGCGACATCTACTTAACCAAAATTTTAGATCGATTTAAAGAATGTTGAAGAAATAAGCGTGATTAATGCTATGAATGTTAATGAAATATTCTTAACGAATATATGTTGTTAACTTACTTCTTTAAAATAATTTTACTACTAGCTCCCCCTGATCATGGCCTGCCCCCCCTTGGTTGTGAACTTGCCCCTTTGATCAACGTCTGGCGATGCCTATTTACAGGTATATCATAGAATCAAAGAGTTTCAAAAAATGTATAGCGAGGGCATAGTTAACACTTCACTTGAAACATTTTTTCACATAATATTACTAACGCTATCTATTGATAAATCCTCAAAACTTTTATTTTATAACAAAAGATAGAGTTTTCTTATGAGTTTGTAAAATGTTTCATTACATGTCAATATGGACATCAGGTGGCGTACTAAAATTGACAAATGATGTACTTAGTACCTTTCAGAGAAAGTACCGGTGAAAAAATGTTGTTCACTATGCCTCGTCTATATATTTTTTAAATGTCTGCATAGAATATCTGAGTAGTCAATAGTCACGATTCTCGTTAAGAGGCCGGTGACCATATGGCGTACGGAATAGGTCAAATTGATGCATTGTGTTAATTTATAGACGACAGCGGGTGATTTATTACAAGCAATTCTTGATAACAATCACAGATCTTATTAAACTATAATAATCAACGTTTTTTTTTTAAATATATTCATTTATTAGAGTCCGAAATTAAAGCAAACTTGCGTCACAAAATAAGTATTAAACGGTTCATCTATTACTTTAATATTGGGCTATAAAAGGAATTTCCACGATAGTTACAATGTATAGAGTTTATTTTTTTATTCCTGATATTTTAATTGGTTTAAAAAACCAAGTTGCGCGGGTCAGTAACTTTCTTTCCGCGTGATCACGGATACATTTTTTTAACGAAATACCAAACATTTTTTACTCCTTTATGGACTATAAGGCCTCTGATAGTTAAAATATTCAGTGATTAGCTTTTTCTATTTATTAACACCATGTTGTTATTGTACACCTATACTAATATTATAAAGGGGAAATATTTGTATTTTTGTGTGTATTGAAATAATTCAAAAACTACTAGGTCGATTTCAAAAACATAGGCTGTTTACTATTTTTTTTTAATTCCACGCGGACGATGTCGCGAGCAACAGCTAGTGAATGATTAAGTGTAGAACTTGCTTGTTATTACTAATTCGACTGACGCACAAGACCCACGTGGGCCTGGGCATATGACAGTAAAAGTACGACTTACAAGTTAATTCCAAATAAATACCTCTAATACAAGTAAAGATGTGCTTTATAATATTTATTGGACTTAAAAATATATTTTTAAATGTTATTGAAACAGACGTAGAGACTGTTGTTGAGAAAGAACGAAATGAGGAACATTTATACAGTACGTGCTCTATTCAAAATTATTACTTTTTGTATGAAATGCTTAACCCAAATGCTTAGCGAAAGGTACTTGAGATGTGTTCCACAAAGCGATTCTCTAAACGTCCGTAACAGATATTTTTGTAACATTTCATTTAACGGAGGACTAAAAGAAAAATGAGTCAATTCTCTTAAAAACAAAAGCATTTGATTTTCTATTTTGGTCTATTACGGTTGCCTATATACTCGTAATACAAAATATTTATTTATCCCTTTTATAAATGTCTAAACTTATTTATAATATTACAAGCTTTCGCCCGCGGCTCCGGTCGCGTGGAATTAAAAAAAACAAAAGTAAGTCGCCTATGTGTTCCCCAGACTATCCTCTATGTCTATGCCAAATTTCATAGATAACTCTTACAAAATATCCATCTAAACTTTCGCATTTATAATAGTATAATTATAATCTCTTTGCGTAAATATTGAAATGTGACATGCATATGATCAATTAAAATTGATTGTATTTATTAATGTAGAATTTTAACAAAAATAAAAAATACGTGTGGTTACGCGCCTGAATTAATGCTATAATAATTAGAGATCAACCTAGAAGAGTTTGGCGAATCGCCAGAGGCGTTCCAAATTTCCGACGTCGTAATCCCACGCATTGCTGAAAATATCGGCTGTTTCCTTGTAAAACATTTGAAACAAGCTAATCGTTATAATATTTATAAAATTAACGATACAGACGGACGATTCTCGATAAGGGTATGTGTGATTCTATCTTCTACCTATCGTAATTATTATTTAGAGACTGATTATCAGCGTCTGAGGAATTTGAACAAGCCACTATACTAAATATTTTAAACAAAAACAGATATCTTTATAAACAAGAAATCGTAAATGAAAAAATCAATTTCCCTCCTACGATAAAAGAATTTAATTTCCATGACCTTGACCTAAAAAAAATTGAAATGTTAAGTCATTAAAATAATATTATATAACCTCCTAATTTGAAGGGTTAACAGTATTACCAATAATAGTGGTTTAGGGACGATGACATCTGATAGCGGTTGTATTGGCTGAGGAGACCGGTTCGTACGGTGAAAAATTACAAACTATTCCAGCACAAGCACCGTAATAGCGAAACCGACTTACCTCATTACATTCCTACAACTCGTATGTACAAATCGCTTTTGTTGATTATCTGCTAGTAAACGGTGGAGTACCTTATGCGATCGAGGTTTTAAGATTGGATTTATAAGATATCTTTGTTATTGCTATTGTTTTTATTTAGAATAATACTATAGAACTTTGGTTATTTCATAGGATTTTTTTTGTAGTAGGTAAAGGTTACCTTTACGTATGTGCGTAGATAGATATTCGATAAAGTTTAAGTAATGTGAAAGTTCATGTTTGGTTTTAATAATTTATCAGCGATAACAATATCAATATTGTTCCAAGATATTGGAAATTAAAATATAAATGATTCACTAAAATGGCGATTGTAACAAGATCCGAGTGTGTTCACTAAAATAGCTGCGCGAAAGAGCTCGCCAGTCTCGTCACTGTACTGTAATGACTCACGCGCTCCCCAATCCGGATCGCAGTATAGCAGGAGTGGAGCTCACCGCCTCGCCGCCTCGCCGCCTCGGCAAACTTACACACACACAGATGCTTACTTGCACACACATTCCAATATTTTATTTACCAACATTTTAGCAGTAAAAGTAAACTTGATTTTTCAGTAAATATTTAATATGTTAACCTTTAACGATATTTCTTATATCACAAGTTTGGTTGAATTAGCTTTACATAAGTTCTTTCTCCTTGTTTCAGTGGAGAGCGCCGGAGATCGCATCCCCATAACTGGAGGCAGACCCGGAGAGCCATCTCCGCCGATTTTTGAACAAATATTTAAAAATGCCAGATTCGCGCAAGGTGGCAATGCAAAGTTCGAAGGCAAACTACGAGGTAATCCCACTCCAGTAGTATCATGGACCAGAAAGAAGGCACCGCTAGTGGAATGCAATAAGTATAGTATGAATTACAACGAACAGACAGGGGATGTCTCGTTGCTCATCAAACAGATTGGTCCCGGAGATGAAGGCGAGTACACGTGTACTGCACGGAATCAATACGGCGAGGCAATCTGCTCAGTGTACATCCAACCAGAGGGTGTTCCAGTTCCAGCGCAACAGGCTTCGCAGCAACAAAGTTATCGCCATGTCAGCGAGAGTGTCGAGCACAAGTCTTATGGCACACAAGGGTACTCTTCAGAACAATCCCGTCAGACTCAAAAAGTGGCTTACTCAAATGGAACGGATTTCTCTGCTATCGAAGATTTCAAAGTTGATACATTTGAGTATAGGCTATTAAGAGAAGTGTCATTCAGAGAATCGATCACACGGCGATATGTTGGAGAGAGTGATATTCATATTAATACAGAAATCGACAGATCCCTAGGCGGAGTGTCACCACCAAAAATAGGTCAAAAACCAAGGAACTCAAAACTTCAAGTTGGAACTGATGCTCAGTTCCAAGTACAACTGTCCGGCAATCCACGGCCGAGAGTGACTTGGTTTAGAAATGGTCAGAGAATAACTAATTCGAACAAACATGAAATAATTACGACTAATACTCACACAACGCTTAGGGTGAGAAATATTCAGAAGTCTGATGCAGGACACTACACTTTACTTGCTGAAAACCCTAACGGATGCATTGTCACGTCAGCGTACCTTGCGGTTGAATCTCCTACAGAAAGTTATGCACATGATCAAAAAGCACAGTATATTATTGATAGTCAAAAAACTACGACAGAAGAAAATATGGAAATTACCGAAAAAGCTCTTGCTCCGCAATTTGTAAGAGTCTGCCAAGACCGTGATGTCACAGAAGGTAAGATGACGCGATTCGATTGCCGCGTCACTGGCAGACCTTACCCAGAAGTCACGTGGTTCATTAACGATAGACAAATACGAGACGATTATAATCATAAGATATTAGTGAATGAATCAGGAAATCATGCTCTTATGATTACAAATGTCGATCTTAGTGATAGTGGTGTAGTTACATGTGTGGCGCAGAACAAATCCGGCGAAACATCTTTTCAATGCAGGCTTAATGTAATTGAAAAAGAACAAGTAGTGGCGCCCAAATTTGTGGAAAGATTCACCACATTGAATGTTCGCGAGGGCGAGCCAGTCATACTTAAAGCGCGAGCTGTCAGCACACCTACACCACGAATCACTTGGCAGAAGGATGGCGTAGCGATTATACCCAATGCAGAGTTACGAATTAATACCGACGGTGGGGCCTCGACACTGGACATTCCACGAGCTAAGGCGTCGGATGCGGCATGGTATCAGTGTACAGCCCAGAACGTCGCAGGCTCCACCGCTACTCGGGCTAGGCTCTACGTTGAAGTACCGAAAGAGCCTCCGCCAGAGCAAAAACGCTTGCACTTACCGAGACCGACAAAAATTATTGACCCAGAGTGAGTAAATATACCTACTTATTTTATGATCGTAGAATTAATATTAAAAATAAAATATAATTAAAATAACAAAACGTTTCAGACCTGCTCCTGGACCCGAAATAATATATTTGAGGCACGTGGAAAGGGCACGCCCATACATTCCCCCAGGCGAGGAGGACAGAGTTTATCCGCCACCTCAGTTTATAGTACCTCTTAAGAGTGTAACGCAGATGGAAGGCGGAAAAATTCATTTCGAAACCAGAATAGAACCTGTAGGCGATCCTTCCATGAAGATTGAATGGTTAAGGAACGGACAAAGTATAGAAGCTAGTAAGTATTCATATTAAATACATTCCGCCATGCTCTACTATGAAAAACATGATTCAATTTCCAAGATTCAACAACCTTTGATTTTCAACACTATCATATAGTACAATAAAATAAAGTCATTTACCATATTGAGTACTTCCATTATCAATTCTACCCCATAACATGTTGACTTATTTTTGCAGGTTCTAGGTTTACGTCAGTATTTCGATTTGGATATATATCTTTGGATATGCTCAGTCTTAACATGCAAGATAGTGGAGAATACACATGCCGAGCAATCAGTGCCACTGGTGTAGCTGAAACTAAAGCAATGCTTCACGTTACGCCAAGGGCAACCATTGAAAGAACAAGTCAACATCCAGAAAGTTTGCAATATATACAACAACTGGAAGATTACTCAAAATACCAGCACCAAGAATCTATTGAAGAACAGATTTCGCAAAGGCCGCAGTTTATTAGGCCCTTACAAGATCTTGGTGAGCTTCAAGAGGGAAGAAACGCTCACTTTGAAGCACAACTTACTCCAGTGAGTGATCCTACTATGAGAGTTGAATGGTACAAAGATGGCAAACCAATCACAGCCAGCTCGCGAATCACGTCAATCTTCAACTTCGGTTACGTCTCCCTTAACATCATGCACCTACGGGCTGAAGATGCAGGTTCGTATACAGTGAGGGCGGTGAATAAACTTGGCGAAGCCATCAGTACAGCAACAATCAGAGTAGCAGCAAGAAGTACCGTTACTGCAGATCTCGGCATTCCGGAGCAAAGAAGGTATATCGAAAAGACTGAACAGTTGGAAGCGTATCAACAACAACAACATCAGAAATATTATCAGGAAGTACCAGAAAGCACGCAAAGACCAGAGTTCAAGACTCCAATAAAAGATCAAATAAATGTGAAAGAAGGAGGATTTGCTCATTTTGAAGCTCGATTAGAACCAGTGGGTGATTCTACATTAAAAGTAGAATGGTTAAAAGATGGACGCCCCGTTGAAGCAAGTTCAAGAATCACTACTTTCTTCAACTTCGGATATGTTGCGTTAACTATTAAATCAGTGACTATACATGACGCTGGCCACTATACATGTAGAGCGTATAATGCACTTGGACAAGCGACCACAAATGCTAATCTGACTATAATAACAAAAAAAGACATAATAGCAGAATCTCAACATCCTGGAGGCTTAGAAAAAATTCAGTACCTGGAAGATTCAAGCAAATACTCAAGACGCACAGAAGAAGAAACACAAATAAAACAGAAGCCTCGATTTTTAGGCCCACTAAAAGGTACAAATAAGATAGTGGAAGGCCAGAGTGCTCACTTTGAAGCAAGAGTAGAGCCTCAGAGCGATTTGACCATGACCGTGGAATGGTATTTTAATGGAAAATTAATTAAATCTGCTAATAGAATTCAAACTTACCATGATTTTGGATATGTTGCTTTAGACATCGCTGGAGTTAGGTCAGAAGATTCTGGAGTTTATACTGTTGTAGCACGTAATGCTACCGGTGAAGCACAATTGAGTGCATCGATGACTGTCGAAAGTGAGTATTTCTTTTAAATATCCTTTTATTAGACATCTTTAATAGATATATAAGTACATTTGTTTAGATGTGCCTTGAATTTTTAATTAATTAATTTGTTCTTTTAGCCCGATCGAGCATCGATACATCAAGTATACATCGCGGATTGTATGAAAAGACTAGACAGATGGAAGAATCAAAATTCGTGGAGCCAACGTATCACATTGAAGAAATTTCTAAATCAAAACCAGTCTTTATTCAACCATTGTCGGATCCACATCCGATATCTGAAGGTAAAAATATTCACTTGGAATGCCGTTTAGAACCCATGGGCGATCCAACTATGAGAGTTGAATGGTTCCACAATGGAAGAGCTGTTACTGTCGGATCACGCTTTAGAACATATTACGATTTTGGATTCGTAGCCCTAGATATTATTCACGCTACATCAGCTGATTCCGGAGAATACACAGTTAGAGCCGTAAATCACTTGGGCTCTGCACACACTTCCGCGATGGTACGTGTAATAGAGAGATCAGACGTACTTACGGATACACAAAATGAACAAGCAATTGAGCAAATCCAACAACTGGAGGATTCTGCACGTAGATCTAAACAAACACAAGAAGATATAACTGTAATGCAAGCTCCACACTTTTCCCGAGCGTTACATAATATTGAAATCATTGAAGGTACTAACGTTCACTTAGAATGCAGGTTGCAACCTGTAGGTGACCCGACTATGAGAGTTGAATGGTTCTGTAATGGCAGGCCAATTAAAACAGGACATAGGTTTAGGCCTGCCTATGAATTTGACTACGTAGCTCTTGATCTCTTAAGTGTTTACCCCGAAGATTCAGGCGTGTACACTTGCCAAGCGACAAATCAACTAGGTGAAGCAGTTACTTCTTGTGCTTTGCGTGTGCTGGCTAAGAAAGATTTAATATTTGATTCTCAACATCCCTCTGGGTTAGAAAAAATTCAATACCTGGAGGATACTTCTCGTTATAAGAAATCAGAAGTGATTGATGAAACCTATAATATAAAACCTCGTTTTGTTACAAAACCAAAGTCCATTGAACACGTTAAAGAAGGACATCATGTCCACTTTGAATGCAAACTTGAACCAGTAACAGATCCTAATTTGAAGGTTGAATGGTTTAAGAATGGCCAACCAGTAACCATAGGTCACAGATTTAGACCTATACATGATTTTGGGTACGTAGCACTGGATATCATCGACTTGATCGCTGAGGATTCAGGGGTTTATACCTGCAGGGCAGTAAATCTTGTAGGAAGCGATGAAGTCAGTTGCAATTTAACTTGCCGTAGTACTGCAGATATTATTAGAGCTACTCAAAATGAGTCTGGTCTGGAACAGATACAAGTTTTGGAAGATCGATCGAAATATTCAAGAACTGATTTCGTTGATGAAGTTACCACTCAGGCGCCGATATTTACAACATCTCTTAAGAACGTTGAAATAAAAGAAGGACAACGTGCTCATTTTGAATGTCGCCTTATTCCTGTTTCTGATTCAACAATGAAGGTTGAGTGGTATCATAATAACAAACCTTTGAAGAGTGGTTCAAGATTTACGGAGACAAATAATTTCGGTTTTGTAGCACTTGATATTATGTCATGCTTACCAGAAGACTCGGGCACGTACAAATGTCGAGCGATTAATGCTTTGGGCGAAGCCGTCACGTCTGGCACCGCAATAGTGCATTCCAAGAAATCTATTTATTTAGAGTCACAGCATGAAGGTGCTCTTCCTAGATTAAATCAATTAGAAACATCTAGACATCAAAAGTCTACTGTTCAAGAAGAATTTACAACTCAAGCACCCGTTTTTACTACACCTATGAGAGATATCAAGGTTGCAGAAAACCAGGCTGTACACTTTGAAGCTCGCCTTATTCCTGTTGGTGATCCTAAACTGCGTGTTGAGTGGTTGAGGAATGGTGTACCCATAACAGCCTGTAAGTATGAATAAAGTTCCATTGAAATATGATTTCATACACACCTGAATACAAAATTTTAAAATTTCATTAATAAAAATTATGCTTTTCAGCTAATCGCATTACGACAATGCACGATTTTGGATATGTTGCGCTGAACATGAAGTATGTGAACCCAGAAGATTCTGGTACATATACTTGTCGAGCTATTAATGACTTAGGAGAAGCTGTGACCTCTTCTACTCTCTTTGTACAATGTAAGTGAATAAACAATGACAATTTTTTATTTAAAAAAAAATTGTGGACAATGTTTTACAATAATGTTAATGTTAATTTCTAGCTAAAGCGTCACTTCAACTTGAAACGCAACATGAGACTGCGTTAGAGAAAATTCAACAATTGGAAGATTCTTCTCGTTACCAACGCAGGGAGGATGTGGAAGTTGCGGTCAATCAAGCGCCTCGATTCGTTACTCATTTGAATGGACCAACAAAACTGATCGAAGGTCAAAGTGCACATTATGAATGTCGTATTGAACCTTACCCAGATCCTAACATGAGAGTCGAATGGTATTTTAATGGGAAGGTCTTACAAAGCGGCCATCGCTACCGCACTGCCAATGATTTCGGATTTGCGGCACTTGATATCCTCACAGTTTATGGCGAAGACTCTGGAGAATATACCTGTAAAGTAATCAACAATTTAGGACAAGCGGTATCATCAATCAAATTACACGTTCAATGTAAGTTAAATTTATTCATTCCTATTTCTTCGTCGTTCTCTTTAAGATAAAACTAGTTACTTATTTTTTTTATAGCTAAAGAATCAATTATAAGAGACACGCAACATGAAAGTGCGCTCGAAAAAATTCAGTATTTAGAAGACGAGAGCAGATATAAGCGTGTCACCCACGATGAGAGTTTCATCGCTGAGAAGCCCCAATTTGGTAAACCAATTAAAAATGCTGAAGTGCCAGAAGGTCAGCTAGTACATTTAGAAGCCACTCTGACACCAGTTAACGACCCAACAATGAGAGTTGAATGGTTCTGTAATGGAAAACCAATTCAACATGGGCATAGATTTAAAACAACATATGACTTTGGATATGTGGCTTTGGATATTTTGTATGCTTACGCTGAAGACACTGGCACATATATGTGTAAGGCTACCAATGCCGTTGGTGAAGCAGTTACAACAAGCTCTGTAAGAGTAAATGGTAAGTATTGAGACGCAGAAATAAACTTATATATATTAAAATGTGCTCTAATTAATCAGTTTGTAGACGTTATTTGAAGATTTATTGACTGAGTACTGTTTAATTTTAGCCAAGAAGTCGTTGTATTTGGATACAATGGATGAACAAAGACTTAAAAAGATTCAAGAGCTCGAAAAATACGAAAGACCAAAGCCTGTAGAAGAAGAACAGCCTGGTCAAAGACCTGTGTTCTTGACAGCTTTGACAAGCCTCGAGAATCTTAAAGAAGGTGAACGAGCTCATTTCGAATGCAGAGTGGAACCTATCAATGACCCTAATCTCAAAATTGAATGGTTCCTCAATGGACAGAAAATTAAAACAGGTCATAGATTTAGAACAACACATGACTTTGGTTATGTTGCTTTGGATATATTATACACATATAGCGAAGATTCTGGAACATATATGTGTAAAGCAACAAACAAACTTGGTGAAGCAGTTAATACCTGCACGTTGAAGGTAGCAGGTAAGATATTTCTTTGAATTAATATGAAAGGTGTCAATAAATCATCCTCTTGCGCTTTATATATATTTGTTTTTATCATTTTAGGACACAGAAACATCATTTTGGACACTCAACATCCTAACGGCTTAGAGAAAATAAGGCAGCTTGAAGCTCAAGGACATCCTGCCAGAATTGAAGTAGAAGAGCCTAAAATTTCTCCACCCCGGTTTGTCACAGAGTTACGAGGAACAACTCATGTTTATGAAGGTCAAACCGCTCATTTCGAATGTCAAGTTGAGCCAGTCCATGATCCCAATCTTCGAATTGAATTTTATCATAATGGGAAAGCCCTGCAATCTGCTTCTAGATTCCATATCACTTTTGATTTTGGTTATGTGTCACTGGATATTCAACATTGCGTTCCAGAAGACGCCGGAGAGTACTCTGTCAAAGCTATTAATGCATTGGGTCAGTGTACATCCGCTATATCTATGACTGTAACCGCAAAAGGTAGTATCATATCGGAATCTCAACGCCCTGAAGGATTAGAAAAGATTAAGGAATTGGAGTCTGCAGAACCATTCAGACGTCCTGAAATACCTGAACCGGTTACTCGGCAGCGACCTGTGTTTACACAACCACTTCAAAACATCGACAACATACAAGAGGGACAAACCGCCCACTTCGACTGCAGACTTATTCCTGTTGGTGATCCAACACTCAAAGTTGAATGGTTCCGTAATGAAAAGCTTATTGAGGATAGCTCAAGAATTACAAAGACCCATGATTTTGGTTATGTTTCTATGACCATAACTCACGTGCGTGATGAAGACGAAGGTGTCTACATGTGCCGAGCATCCAACTTACTTGGAGAGGCTGTTACAACTGCTGCTATGAGGATCAAAAGTGAGTACCAATTCATAATTAAATACTATAATAACTTTCTTTTTTTGTAAGTAAAAAATTGTTTTTTATTTGGTTGTTAATGGGTTAATAATTTTTAATTGGTAAATCGCAGCTAAAGCAGCCATTCAAATGGAAACGCAGCACCCAGAAGGAATGAAGAAAATACAAAGGTTGGAAGAACCCCAAGCTAAGAAGCCTGATGAACCGGAACGTGAATTTGAAAAACCTATATTTACACAAGTACTTACTGGTCCTTCAGAACTTTGGGAAGGTCAACATGCTCACTATGAGGCTCGTGTTGTACCTGTAGGTGATCCAAGCATGCGATTTGAATGGTACATTAATGGAGTGGAACTTAAGATGGGTAAGCAGTTATTAAGTATTAATTATGTTATATCAAATCAAATCTTTCGTGGTTTTTTCGTATAAAATTAAATTCATATTTAAAATACGATACATATTTTTAGGTTCAAGATTCCGCACCACACATGACTTCGGCTTTGTTACATTAGATATTAATTCAGTGGTTGCTGAAGATGCAGGCTTATACATGTGCAAAGCAATTAATAGAGCTGGCAGTACAGTGTCTTCAACATCACTCAAGGTGAAGACAAAATCTACAATAGTTGATCAGGCTATGAGACCTGAAGCCTGGGAAAAGATACAACTGAAAGAAGCAGCTATGAATAAAGTGCCTGAAATGTTTATTGATATGGGAGTTCAACAGGCGCCTATTTTCACTACTCATTTGCAAAGTTATGACAAACTGGTCGAAGGACAACATGTTCATTTAGAAGCTCAAGTGGAACCACGAACTGATCCGAAATTGAGAATTGAATGGTTTAAGAATGGTGTTTCTTTAACCACTGGATCTAGACTAAAGAGCACATTTGACTTTGGCTTGGTTACTCTTTCGATAAATTCCTTGAGGATTGACGATTCTGGAATTTACACTTGTAAAGCCACTAATCTCATTGGTGAAGCAGTATCAACATCATCTCTTAAAATCGAAGACAGACATTGGTTGCTTGGCGAGTCACTTCATCCAGAATCATTGGATAGAATCGGAGCATTGGAACAACCTAAACCTGGAAAGCCCGATTCACCAGAACCCGTGTATGAAACTCCGGTATTTATATCACATTTGAATAACATTATCTGCAAGGAGGGCGATAACATTCATTTCGAATGCAATGTCGAACCTTCGAGAGACCCTACTCTTAAAATAGAATGGTTCTTTAACAACAATCCTCTTCCATCCGGAACGAGATATAAGAGCACTCACGATTTTAGCTACGTTGCTTTAGACATAACGCACACTTACGAGGAAGATTCTGGAATTTATACGTGCAAAGCCACAAATTCTAAAGGATCAGCGACTACTTCAGGTTCCTTAAGATGTACTGGTGATAAACACATTTACTTCGATACTCAACATCCTCAAGGCAAGGCAGGTCTGGAAGCGGTTGAGCAAGCTGAAGAAGCCAGGCTTGCTAAAGGTAGAAGATCATCGTTGCCTGATACTGAATATCCTGCTCCAGAATGGATAGTTCCCATAGCCCCTGAAAATAATTTAGTAGAAGGCCAAGCCTTACATTTCGAAGGGCAAGTTGAACCTAAAAACGATCCTAACTTAAAATTGGAGTGGTATTTCAATGGAAAAGTGCTAGAACAGGGTTCAAGATTTAAACTTACTAATGACTTCGGATTTGTCACATTAGACTTAATCGATGTGTACGAAAGGGACAGTGGTATATACACTTGTAAAGCTTACAACAAAAAGGGTGAGGCATTCACTTCTTCTACTGTGTATTGCACAAGCAAGGAAAATCTCATATGGAAAACTCAGCATCCTAAAGGCGCCGAGGGATTGGAGAAGATTCAAAACCTAGAAGATTCTCTCCGCAAAGAGCCAAGTGCCAAGCCAGATGACGATACTGGTAGACCCCCTGAATTTACAACAGTCTTCCAAGACATAATGGATATAAGTGAAGGTCAAATTGCGCATTATGAAGCATCTCTCATACCAACCGGAGATCAAAGTATGGTCATTGAATGGTTCTATAATGGAAAATCCATTGAAGCGAGTCATCGAATCCGCACTGTTTATGCATTTGGTATGGTCGTTCTAGAAATTCTCGGAACAAAGGAATCGGATTCAGGAACATATTCTTGTCGCGCAACCAATAAATGGGGTCAAGCTGAAATTAGTTGCAGGTTGGTATGCGTTGATAAAAGTAAAGGTCAAAAGCCCCGCTTTACAACACATATACAGAGCATTGAGGGTCTTAAAGATGGCCAATCAGCTCATTTCGAATGTACCGTTGTACCGGTTGATGACCCTGATATGAAGATAGAGTGGTATCACAACGGTCAGCCTTTGCGCCATTCAACCAGAATAAAAACAGTTTCAGATTTTGGATTTGTGGTTATGGATATAGCATATACCCAAAATCACGATACAGGTGAATACGTTTGTCGAGCATACAACAAATACGGTGAAGACTTTACTAAAGCTACAATCACGTGCTACGGCAAAGGAGGAGTTTACCTCGATAGCTTGCAGCCTGATTCACTGGCTAAGATTAGAGAGCTAGAAAGTCTCCAAGGAGCACAACAACAAGCTCCGGCTCCAGCGTCTGCGGAGCCACCCAAGTTTATCACACAAATAGAAGACGTAACTAAATTGGTTGAAGGCCAAAGCGCTCACTTCGAGGCGAGATTAATTCCTGTCGACGATCCTGACCTGAAAGTCGAATGGTATTACAATGGCAAGAAGTTACCACACGGCCATAGGTACAGAACTTTCCACGACTTTGGAATTGTGATCTTGGACATTTTGTACTGCTATGAAGAAAATTCCGGAGAATATGAATGTATTGCCACCAATAAGCTGGGACGAGATTCTACGAAAGCGACACTGAAATGTACATCAAAGGAGAATTTGATCTTGGACTCGCAACTACCGCGGGTAAGCATATTACTTAAATACATGAAGTGCCAAAACTAACTATGCCCTAAATTTTTTAAATATTATCATGCAATATTACGACTTAAAAAAAACTGCATTGTTTTCTTCGTTAGTATAAATGCATCTTGGGAGCCGTTAATTTAAAAATGAAGTGCACACACTTGCTTGTCTTAAAACTAGTTTGAATAAATTACTAGTGTATCTTGAATTTAATATAATTATTATAATATATCTAGGGCATGGAAGGAGGGTTAGAAAAACTGCAAACATTGGAGGATTCAATGATACGTAAGAAGGAAACTACGGTTGACGAAGAAAGGGGCAAGGCTCCTGTATTTACAGTACCACTCTCCAATATTGAAAACCTCAGAGAAGGAGAGAACGCTCATTTTGAAGCACGTCTTACACCGACCGATGATCCCAATTTGAAGGTAATTAAAAATTAATCTTTTGGTTTTTATTACTTACTATTAAGAGCATTATTTTTTCGGTTATGTTTTAGGTTTTGTACTCATATACGTTTTTTGCTTACTCAAAGCAATTTTTTATTTAAATTTTAGGTGGAGTGGTATTGGAACGGTAAATCTCTAAAAGCCGGTTCAAGATTCAGAACATTCTGTGACTTTGGTTTTGTCATTCTTGAGATATCCCCTACTTATCCCGAGGATTCTGGTGAATACTTATGCAGGGCGGTCAACAATTACGGCGAAGCTGTTACCACAGCTACTATGAAAGTTCAAGGAAAGAGGAACATTATTCTCGAGTCACAACTACCTAAAGGAATGGAAGGAACCATTGACAAGATTGCTGCTCTTGAAGGATACACGGGCACTGTTGACTCTTTAACACCGGAAGCGGAGAGCGGTAATCCACCCGAATTTATTACTACACCGTCTGATCTTATTCTGTCGGAGAATTCTTCCGCTCACTTCGAATGCCGTTTAATACCTGTCAACGACTCCAGCATGAGAGTAGAATGGTTCCATAATGGAAAAGCCCTCTTAACAGGCTCAAGAGTTAAAACTATTAACGATTTTGGATTCGTAATATTAGAAATTGGTGGAGTTTATCAACGTGACGCTGGACTTTACACCTGCAAAGCTACCAACAAACATGGAGAAGCCACTGTATCCTGCAAGCTTCAAGTGAAAGGTAGACAGGGGATTATACTCGAACCACAACTTCCATCCCACTTTAAGTCGGGCACAGAGAGCATCCAAAAATTGGAAGAAACATTGTACAAACGCGAAGAAATCACTGTTGAGGATGAAAAACCTAACCCTCCAAGATTTACAGTTGAAATTAAAGACAACCTCGATGTTCCCGAAGGCGGGCCAATACACTTTGATTGCCGAGTTGAACCAGTGGGTGACCCGACGATGAGGATTGACTGGTTCTACAATGGTAAACCATTTGCGACTGGCTCTAGAGTACATATGCTAAACGACTTTGGTTTCATTGCTCTTGATATCGATTACATTTACACTCGTGACGCAGGCGAGTATACTTGCCGGGCTACCAATAAATGGGGATCAGCAACAACCACTGCTAAGATAACATGCAGTACAAAACGAGACATTGTACTAGAATCTCAATTGCCACAAGGTATGAGCGGCGAGAAGATTAAGGAATTGGAAAGAGGTCGTATTAGTGACGTGCCTAAAGATGAACCTGTTATTAACTCACCACCAAGATTCATAACGCAAATACAATCTCATACTATTGAGGAATCTGAGTCTATACGCTTTGAATGCCGTGTGGAACCAAAGGAAGATCCTAAGTTACGTATCGAGTGGTATAGGAATGGAAAACTGTTGCCATCTGGTCACAGATTCCGCACCGTGTACGACATGGGCTTCGTTTCGCTTGACATTTTGTATGTGTACGCCGAGGACTCCGGCGAGTACGTTTGCCGTGCGGTCAACGACTTCGGTGAAGATACAACGAAAGCAACTGTATCATGCAAGAGTTTGTATCCTATAAATTATTCATTTATAATTTAATTAATTTATTATAACTTGCCATTAACTGCTTTCTTATTCTACCACAACAGGCTTACCTGATATCATCCTGCAGAATCAAGTACCTAGGGGTATGAAGAAGTCCGAAGCTCTAACTCAAATGGAAGCAACAATTAAAAAATACACGTCTGAAGTGTTTTTGACGGAGGATGATCTTTACGATGCCGATAAGAAACAGCCACCGCGTTTTGTCACTCAAATTCAAAGTCAAACTACATTGGTTGAAATGGAAACAACTAAATTTGAATGTCAATTAGCACCAGTAGGAGACCCTAATATGAAAGTTGAATGGTTCTTCAATGGGAAACCGCTACTGCATAGTAAGATGTTTATGTATTAGATTAAATGAAAAGTAATCTTATCTTACTACTATTATGAATGTGAAAGTTTAGATCGATGGATGGATTGATGGTTGTTTGTAGCCTAAACGGCTGAACTAATCTCGACGAAATTTGAAATAGATGTAGATAATAGTCTGAATAGGCTACTTACTTTTGTTTTTTTTTTATTCCACGCGGACAGTGTCGCGGTCGACAACTAGTTTCTTTATAATTCTCAAAATTGACTAACGTGTTTAATTTTAGAAAATCGCTTTACTCCCATCTACGATTTTGGTTACGTTGCAATGAACTTCGGATGGGTATACCCCGAGGACAGTGGAGAATATCTTTGCCGTGCCACTAATTTATATGGTATGGACGAAACTAGGGCTGTTATTAAAACGGCTGGCAAACCTGGCATTGTGTACGATTCACAATTGCCCAAACATATGAAGAGTATTGAAAAGATTCGCGAAATGGAAGCATCATGGCAGGTGTAAGTATTTTAACTTGTAGACTGGTCGTTTTCTTTCTCGAAATATAGACTCATCTAGAATTTAAAACTGATTTAACTTTTAATTTAGCATTTTAAACCCACTATTATGTACGGTTGAGCTAAATTGTTGTAGTAATGCGCCTGTTTCTTTGTTATTAGAGCACCAGAACAGAAAGTCGAGGAGACGAAAGAGCGTTGTGCGCCTGTCTTCGTTAGTCGTCCTGAACCAGTGACTGTTGAAGAGGGCGAGTGGGCAAGATTCTGCTGCCGCGTCACAGGCCATCCTAAGCCACGAGTCATGTGGTTGATCAATGGAAACACCATTGTTAATGTAAACATACAACTCATATACTATACTTATTATTTAAACAATACATTAACGTCACTTGTAACAATTGACTTCATAATTACAGGGTTCGAGATATAAACTGACCTATGATGGAATGTATCATTTCGATATACCTAAAACTAGACAATACGATACTGGAAAAATAGAGGTTATAGCTAGGAGCTCAGTCGGCGAAGCTGTATCCACAACGGAACTAAAAGTGGTCCCGAGACACGATGATTATAGAAGTGTTCTTAAAAATGCGCCAAGACGTAAGTACTTTTACGCATCTTTATATTTCGCATTGATTGATATTGACATATATTCAATAACCAAAAATATTTACATAATAATTACTCATCAAAAATGACCGAAAATAGGGATTGATAAATAAAATGTTAACAAGGCAACACTTTTGATATGCAGCTTTAGCACTTTACTACCTTACGCACACATCCACAAACCAGCACTTAAGCATACAATAATCCCTCGCTTCCTTTTGCCCTTCAACTTAACCTGTATTCCTGCGATGCTGCTGCTTAACCACCTGCTTCTGCCGGCTTACCAGCAGTTGTTATTGAAGGTATGTTCTGATAGAATAAAGAATATAATTAATATAATCACAAAGTTATCAATACTAATGTAAATTTTATACACACAGCTTGGTACGACGAAACGACACAATATCAGCGCACTGGTACTGAATTAGAGAAAACATTCGAAGAAAGGCAAGTGATGCAACGTCAAGGTGTTATTGATCATAGACCTGAATTGAAACAGAAAATCATTAAGGAACCGGAAACTGAATGGCAACAAACTGTTAAAAAGAAGAAGAGCGAAGAATATTACAACAAGCTTCAAGAACTGGAGAATGAACAAGTCGTTAAAGAGAGTAGAATGAGAGAGTCTTCTCACCAATACGCTGTTCCTGGGGAAAAGGTTACAAGCAGCTCTGTGGCAAGATCAATGGCCCAGAAATATGAAGATAATTTGTAAGTAACGTTCAAACTTCATATATCAAACAATATCTACCTACCTATACATTTTATTATACTATCACATATTTTTATTATGTATTAAATAGCTAGGCCAATGTGTTATCCCGTATACAGCGTTATCTCAAACTTAATATGATTATGATAACAAGGCGACGCTTATTCCTCGGATTAGCAAATACGATTCGTCCAAACTATGATAGTTTTTTAAATTTATTATTACAAGTTTAAAGTGTTTGTTACTATCAAACTTATTTGATCATCATTAAAATCTTGGAAAACTTTGTATCTTCGATGTTATTATAATATAATATTTGTATTAAAATTTTTATTTCTATTACAGAGAGCAAACTGAAGAAGTACTAGAGAAGCAAGTTCAAAAGAAAACCTTTAAGCCGAGGATTCCGGAACCATCGGAATCTAGTGTTCACGGGAAGGAGGTGCACGTAGCCAAACAAAAGCAAATACAAAAGGAAGTCATCGGCGACACTGAAATCACCCGTAAGATTGTTTCAACAGAAACAACTGAAGTGGAACATAAGGGACAGACTCACGAACGAGTCGTTGAAGGGCCGGTAAAGCCTTGCACTCCACCCGTTTTTACTAGGAAGATGCAACCATGCCGTGCCTTCGAGCATGAACAAGCAAGGTTTGAAGTTGAATTTGACGGCGATCCATTACCTACTATCAAATGGTACAGAGAAAATTTCCCGATCAAAAATTCTCCAGATTTCCAAATTCACACCTTTAGTACAAAGTCTATACTGATTATTCGGCAAGTTTTTGTTGAAGATTCTGCTGTATTCGCGGCTGTAGCTGAAAACAGAGGCGGCACCGCTAAATGTAGCGCTAATTTGGTAGTTGAAGAACGTAGGCGCCAGACCAGGGGTGAAACCATACCTCCTAGTTTCACCTTAACATCTCAAAATGTTAACGTCACTTCGGGCCAGTTGGTGCGATTCGACACGAAAGTTACTGGAACTAAGCCAATAGACGTTTATTGGCTAAAGAACGGCAAGAAAGTTCAGTCAGATATTAAAAACAAGATCCTAGAGGAAGATGGAACATACACACTTCTTATTCTTGAAGCCTACCCGCAAGATTCCGGTAAATACGAATGTGTTGCAATCAACAGCGCTGGTGAAGCAAGATGCGACGCTGAGTGTCTGGTAACTGCTCCTGCTACCAAAGAAAAACCTAAGCCGCAAACTAAAGTTGCCAATTCACCTCCAGAAATAATTGAACCTCTGAAAGACAGAGTAGTAACTGAAGGACAAGCTATTGAATTCGTATGTAAAATAGTTGGCAAACCAATTCCAACTGTGCAATGGTACAAAGGTGACAAATTGATAAAACCATCGAAATACTTCCAAATGTCAAGGACAGCAGATGACTATACCTTACTGATTTCCGAAGCTTTCCCAGAAGATGAAGGTGATTATAGATGTGTTGCTTATAATTCCGCTGGAAGAGTGACTGTTTCTGCTAAACTGAAGGTGATACAGCCTGATCAAGCAGATAATCTGCCGACACTCACGTCGCTGCGTGACGTCACAGTTTATGAAGGAGAACCAGCGCAATTCAAAACGCACATCACTAGCAAAACCAAACCAACTATTCAATGGCTTCGGGAAGGAGCTCTCATCCCCGAAAATCCTGATTTTGAAGTAAGTATTATTGTAAAACTGAAATGAGTTAATAACGGCAGTACTTTAATTAATGAATGGGTTGACTAATAACAGAACCTGACAGCAGTAGTTTATCATACGTTAACTGAGCCTAGTTAATTATCCACGTACTTCTTTGAATACATTTTGATTAATCAACTTCAATAAATGTGTCTCTTATTTTCCAGATGATTCACGAGGGCAACAATGCTTACCTGGTCATCTATAATACTTACGAAGAAGATACTGGCACGTTCACGTGTCGTGCTACCACTGCCGCCGGCCAAGTTGAGACTTCGGCAAAACTAGTCGTCAAAAGTAAGACATAGATACAGGCAGCGAGCTCGCGTCGCGCACTTTAATCCATTAATTTAGTGTTTCTTTGTTTCATCTCTATACCTCAATGAGATCGGGTGAAAACTACTATCACATAGGACTACTAAGTTGACAAGCGAAATACAACATCACTTTACAATGCTTCACACAATCGTAGCGGTTCCGCAGTAACGATTCCGCCCGCTTCCTTGTTTAGAGCCTAGTCGTGATTGTATGGCACATAGACTCCCGCGTACTTAGCGACCGTTTCCAGTAGCCCTCGCGGTACCACAGCTGCCGTAACGCGCGTATCAACCTCAGTGACAACAGTACGCGATTTCTCTAACAATATCATGGATTCGAATGTAAATTTAACTCCGTCAAATTTGCGCGAATTTCACGCATCTAACAATGCTGTATATATAAGCTTTTTGTGTAAACAGTCCTAGTTATTCGAGGAGACAAGCCACCGCTGGAGTGTGGACATCGAGCGCCGAGACACGACCTCCGTTATACCTTCTGTATATACGTAACATGTGATTAACACGAACACAAATGTTATACAGTTGTTTTTTTGCTTTTACCGCTACGATGTCTACTAAATGTTTCGATATTTACGACATTTACGGTAAATCAATAAATAAAGAAGAAAAAAACAATTTATTATTCGTAAAATATATGCCGCGCTCCAGGGCAAACTTTCAAATGTATTTTTCACCCAATACTCTTACATTAATTCAAGCCTGTGCTTAAATTATTTATTTCGCATTATTAACAAACAAACTTGGATTTAATGCTTTTGGTGTATAATTGAGATCTATATTTTAAATGTATTGCAAATGATCTCAGTTCTACTCGTATTATATTTTTTCTAGTTCAAATCGTTGCATTCATTATTCTCAGTGTTTTTACATCATCATTAATATAATTTAATTCTAAAACTATCATGTATTTAACAGATTAATTTCTCATCTCAAACTCAATATTAAATTTTGCATAGTAAATCATATAACATTTTTAAATTAAAATAAAATTTAATTAAGAGTTGTCCAGCATGAGTGACTGTTTGTTGTAGCCGTTTAAGATATTTGCGGGTGAGGTTTTGTCGCACTTAACACAATCAATGCTCATGGGAGGAGGTAAGATTCGTGCCGTCTTCAGAGCCCTCCCCCCAACAGATACTTACAATTATCAATGCCACGCCGCGCCGTACCTGTTCTTATAAGCGCGATATTAATGTTATGAGAATTCAGCGTTTGACCTTGCATTGGGCTGTGGCTGGATCGTTCTCGCGAGACGGAAACAACCGTTAATTTGTACGTAAGCAATCCCTAGTTCCGCTGTCAACTCTCCTATGACAAAGAAACATAAACTTGGGTTAGTCGCTCACCTTTGTGACTACCCAATTAAATAAAGTACGCACGCATTTCTTGCCTTGCCAGTTTCTATGTTTTGACAAACACTGCCGTTTTTGATGA
This sequence comes from Papilio memnon, assembly GCA_003118335.3. Taxonomy (NCBI): domain Eukaryota; kingdom Metazoa; phylum Arthropoda; class Insecta; order Lepidoptera; family Papilionidae; genus Papilio; species Papilio memnon. The sequence continues at coordinate 231,168 of LD689582.1, forward strand.
CCTAATGTTTTCTGCAAGTACAAATCCAAATTGAATGAGATTTATAATTTAACTTTTCAGTAAACTTTAACTATGTTTTTTAAGTGCACGATATTGTTGAAATTAAATTGTGTTGTATGTTTCACCCAAATGTATTATTAGATGTGACAGTTTTTATCACTTAATATTTCTAGTGCCTACCTATCCAATATATTTATGACACAAATTTTGTATGTTACCTTTATGTGAAAACTGTTGAATAAATGCTATAAATTAATGACCACTTTGCATTATTCTATACACTTGGCGACAAGCACACCTCGTGTCCATTCCTAATACATGCAGACACATTCACAAAGTATGTAGTTTTAACATTAAGTAGTTTTTTACGCAGATTACTCGAGACGCATTCAAATAGTTTTAAAGTTCGGTTCTTTAGCCCTTTTCCTACGAGAGAAGGATGACAAATTCTTCACGTACAGGACTAGTATTATCAAAAATATATGGTATTCATATCATTCACTCAAAATTTTAGTTTTAATGTACTAGATTTTTTTCTTTGCTACTGTTGTAACTAAACAGTTAATTAACTATTCTAATATAGTTTCTAATCACTTGCGAGTGATCCTTATTAACTAATTATTTTAATCACGATGAACTCACCTACCTTTTTTAAATGATATTTTACTTCTATTGTATGTTTATGAGTAGTTATTAACATTTTGCCAAGTAAACAATTGTCAGAAAAATACACACTAAGCTTTAGACGACAACACATTGATAAGTAGTTACACAACAAAATATTTAGGTGAAAAATATGAAACAAATACGGGAAACAAATATATCGACGTACGAGGCTAAGTAACTCTTACAATCTAAGAGGAATCGTAAGTATTGGTAAGCTGGTCTTCTCTATATATCCGGAAATCTTACAAATATTATAAATGCGAAAGTTTAGATGGATGGATGGTTGTTAGAGTTGTAGCCTAAACTGCTTAACGGATTTTTATGAAGTTTGGTATAGATGTATAGGATAGTCTGGAAGAAGACAGGCTATTTACTTTTGTTTTTTTTTTAATATCACGCGGTCGGAGTCGCGGGTGAAAGCTAGTAAAGAAAATAAAAAACATAGGTCAAATGTGGTATAGCCAAAGCTGTGATGAAATGTATGAAAATGTTGTGATGCACTTTACTCTCAAAATTTAGTCTTGTAGGTACTAGCCACGCGCAGAAGGTTTGCCGATGACTCCCCTTCCCACCAACATCGACCGCGTCCCGCGTTTGTCTGCTCAGTGCCGTCACATAAAAGCGGGCTCACACTTTTGATTAAACTATAGCACAACTGTTGTGCGGTTGTCGATTGCCGATTGTTTCGCAGCCAATTCAACTGTTGAGTTGCACAACTAAAAATCGAGTAGTGTGCGTACCTCCATATAAGCTCATAGGAATCAAAGCGCGACTAAACAGTTGTGAGATAGTTTAGTCAAAGATGTGCGCGCGCTCTAACTCGTGATGAGGCCATCGGCAAAGCTTCCGCACACTTGTAATCTTACTTCTTATTGATTTAATAGTAACGAAAGTATGTTTGGATGGATGTTTGTTAGAAGGTATCTCCAGAACGGCTGATCGGATCTCGCTGAAATTTGGCAAAGATGTGAGACATATTCTGGCTGCACTATGGCTACATAGAATCCAGGAAATGTGTACGGTTCCCGTGGAATACGTTTGATTCTTACATTTACTTGATAACACCGCAACGGTTCCACATATCTTATTGAAATTTGGGATAGATATTGAAATTGAGAAGCAAAAGGTTAGCGTAGTATGGATATGTTATGCGACGAGACGATGGGGACATAAACCAGAAAGTGTTAAGAATGAATGTGGATGGCTACAAAGGAAGAGGAAGACCGAAGAAAGTATGGATGGATTGTGTGAAAGGGGATGTGCTTAAGAAGGGAGTGGATTCAGATATGACGGCTGATAGAAATGTATGGAAGAGCAGCACATACTGTGCCGACCCTCCGTAAGGAATAAGGGCAAGTTGATGATGATGATTGAAATTGGCATATAAATTGAAAGATCTTTTATAACAAGTAAGATACTTTTCATCCTTTTTTAATCCTGCGCAGATGAAGTCGCGGGCCAAAGGTAGTATAGCAGAAGGGTCACATTCAATGTAAACAATGTTTAGAGTATGAATGAGAAAGTATGATCCCCGGTATGTGTGTATGTAAGTGAGTGTGATAGAGTGATAAGAGAAAAATAAGTAAGTGTGGGGTAAAACGAAGTTACGGGTATCAACTAGTAAAACATATAAACATCTTACTTACGATGGATGAATGGTTTTTGTTACGTATATCTAGAACGGCTCAACGTGTCTCGCTAAAAATTGGCATTTATGTAAATATAGTCTGGAAGAACACATTGGCTACTAATAAAGATTTTTTTTAATCCCGCGCGGACAAAAAGCTAGTCTGAAATATAAGTTAAAATATGTGGACAATTTGTTGTACATGTAGACAATTAATTATATTTCTGTCGCTATAATAGCAATCCGTCCCGGCTTCGCCCGGGGGCAAGCAAAAGCCCACGTGCGCTTTTTTTAACGTGGTTAAGCAATAATGAAGATCGTGCTGGCCGCCAAGAACGTATTAGACAAAAATTGTATTTATAAAAAAAGAACGAAATTTAAATGTTTGACATAGAGAGAAAAATGTGACACGAGCAGAAAACGATGTAGTATTTTTAACAATGTAATTTATCTTTGGATATAATGTGTGTTTATCAGCAAATAAATAAGATTTTATCAATGGTACTAGTTTACATTTAAACAAACGCGTGTTAAAAAAGTAGCCTCACATGTTCTGTTCTATTGTTGCACAGGTGCCATGGAATCTATCCTTTTATTTATATAACTAAAATTATCCACAAATTAAAAAAAAATGTTTTTAACAATTACTTATCAGAAACTTAAAAAAAAACACACTAAAAAGTAACGAAATAATTCCTTAAAATTACTTAAACCTTAAATCTCACTTATT
>LD689582.1:238860-256816 GCA_003118335.3 Papilio memnon
ACACATAAAAAAAATAAAAAAAACATACAGACGACTTGAGTACCTCCTTCTTTTGGGAAGTCGGTCAAAAAATGAGTAAAACTTCTTAGTGTTTCTTTGTAATATTTCAATTTTTTAATAAACGTAAGATTAAAATGTGCCATCGCAAAAACAATTATCGATTAATACTGTGTGTGACTTGGCTATGGGTTATTTCAAAGCAAAACTCACCTATCCTACAAAAGTCTGGCAAGAGTGAATCCTATAAGTCTATGAGATGAATACGATATTGCTCAGTAGTTTTTCTAATAACTTTATATGTATTTTTAATGTGACTCTATCATAATGCTAGTTTTTTTTAAAAAATATGAATGTGTTTTTGTTAGAGTAAGAAAAAACTTTATTATAGTAATTAAACTGAACGTATTTCTCTTACGTTTTCCTAAAATACTTATAACCGACCAGATTGTATATGCGTCCTTGAATCTCAATACATATTTGTTTTTAAGCAGCTTCCTCTACTTTCGCTCCTGAAGATAAAATTATTATAAATAATTGATATATAAGTTTAAACAGACAATTTTAAAAATCGGTTATGATATAAGTAGGTTAATTTATAATAAAAAACTAATAAAATCTCTTTTCTTCATCACGTTGGAATAAATTTCAGAAATTAGTTATACTAATTGTTATATAACAAAGAATTACTTTTATTTCTTAAAAACCATTACTTCTTTTTCAGAAACTCAAAAACGCAGTAGCAGTAAAACATTGAAGTATAAAACGGATGCCATTGACAAATCAGAAGATGCGACAATTGTTACTAATCAATCTTTGTATCAAACTACTGAAGATAGCAATATTCTAAAATTAGATAAAGTTCAAGATATAAATACGAGGAAAGTACAAAATATTCCATGGCGCCAACAGACCACAGAAGATGTAAATATTATACAAAAAGAATCTTTAGAAGTAAAGCATTGGAGAAAACCTCGTCATGAAGATACAACGAAGCTTCAACAATTTACTGAAGAATCTTCAAGTATTATTTCTAAAAGTACTATAGAAGTTGATGAGGACGTAGTAAAAAAAGACATCCAAGAAACTAAGACACTAGAACCACGACCATGGCGAAAGCCGAGATCTGAAAAGGAAGAATCTAAATCTGTTAAAACAACTAAAGAAAATGAATCTCTTATAGAACTAGATGAAAATAAAGATACTGAAACGAGACACTGGAGAAGGAAAATTCCGGCTAATGTCGAATCTGTCCTCTTAGAATCAGAAAAAACAATAGAGGAAACCGTAACATCACAGAAGCAACAGAAACCAAAGCCTGAAGCTAACAAGAAAGATGATGTAGTTCCATGGACACAGGAGGCAATTAAATTAAAACCAACAAAAGTAGAAAAAACCCCGGTAACACGAGAAAAAATTGCTGATGTATCCTTAAGACAAGTAAGGAAAGATTCTATACAAAAAATAGAGACTCTTGTTATTGAGGAAGCTTTAACATCTGAAGAAAATACTGTCGTTTTAAAATTGCATGATTCGTCTGAGATGCCTGTGGAAAAACCGTTAGTGGAAGATAATGACAAGCTTGATGAAAAAGTAAAACCTAAAGAAGTCAGTTGGCGCACTGGAAAACAAAAACAAAAAGTTGATCATGTAATAAAAGAGACCACATCCCTCATTATTGAAGATAAATCAGAAGATCAACCACAGACCCAAATACAGTTCACGCCTAAAAAGCTGTCGAAACATGACACACCGGAAAAACTAGAGGCACCGTGGAGACGAGCTAAAAAACCAACTGAACAAGAAGAAGCTACAGAGGAAGTTTCTGTCATACCGGTCGTTAAAAAATCGGTTGTCTTAGAAAAGCCAATGGAAGGTAATGTATCTGAGGCTGAGCAAGAAGACCTTACAAAATCTCAGGATGATACGAATTTGGTGAAAGTTCCATGGCGTACAAGCCAGAAATTGCCCGAGGCGCAACAAATTAAGGAAGATATTGCCCAGACTACTGCAATAAAGGAAGATAGGAAAAAGAAGCAAACAATTAGAAAACTGCAAAAACAAGTAGAAGAACAAGTTGAACAAGTAATTCTCAAACCAGTTAGAAAAACGGAAAGAACTGAGGAAGAAAAGCCCGAAGAAGTACTTCTAAAACCTGTGAAGATACAGAAACCGGTGGAAGAAAACGTAATCACAGAATCCAAAGAACAAAAGAAACCAAGAATGCAGAAACCAACAGAAGAAAAAGTTGAGCAAGTCATTTTGAAGCCAGTTAAGAAACAAACAATTCAAGAAGAAGAAAAGCCCGAAGAAGTCCATCTAAAACCTGTAAAGATAGAAAAACAGGTAGAGGAAAGTGTTATTACAGAAACCAAAGAACAGAAGAAGGTAACAAAAGTAGAAAAACCAGCAGAAGAAAAAGTAGAGAAGGTAGTGTTAAAGCCAGTTAGGAAGCTAACAATTCAGGAAGAGGAAAAGCCCGAAGAAGTCCATCTAAAACCTGTGAAGATAGAAAAGCAGGTGGAGGAAAGCGTAATCACAGAAACCAAAGAACAAAAGAAACCAAGAATGCAGAAACCGACAGAAGAAAAAGTTGAGCAAGTAATTTTGAAGCCAGTTAAGAAACAGACAATTCAAGAAGAAGAAAAGCCCGAAGAAGTGCATCTAAAACCTGTGAAGATAGAAAAACAGGTGGAGGAAAGCGTTATTACAGAAACCAAAGAACAGAAGAAGGTAACAAAAGTGGAGAAACCAACAGAAGAAAAAGTTGAGAAAATAGTTTTGAAGCCAGTTAAGAAACAGACAATTCCAGAAGAGGAAAAGCCCGAAGACATGGATCTGAAACCGGTGAAGATAGAAAAACAGGTAGAGGAAAGCGTAATCACAGAAAACAAACAACAAAAGAAACCAAGAATGCAGAAACCGACAGAAGAAAAAGTTGAACAAGTAACTTTGAAGCCAGTTAAGAAACAGACAATTCAAGATGAAGAAAAGCCCGAAGAAGTCCATCTAAAACCTGTGAGAATAGAAAAACAGGTAGAGGAAAGTGTTATTACAGAAACCAAAGAACAGAAGGTAACAAAAGTAGAGAAACCAGCAGAAGAAAAAGTAGAGAAGGTAGTGTTAAAGCCAGTTAGGAAGCCATCAATTCAGGAAGAGGAAAAGCCCGAAGAAGTCCATCTGAAACCTGTGAAGATAGAAAAACAGGTGGAGGAAAGCGTAATCACAGAAACCAAAGAACAAAAGAAACCAAGAATGCAGAAACCGACAGAAGAAAAAGTTGAGCAAGTTATTTTGAAGCCAGTTAAGAAACAGACAATTCAAGAAGAGGAAAAGCCCGAAGAAGTGCAGCTAAAACCTGTAAAGATAGAAAAACAGGTGGAGGAAAGCGTAATCACAGAAACGAAAGAACAAAAGAAACCAAGAATGCAGAAACCAACAGAAAAAAAAGTTGAGCAAATTATTTTAAAGCCAGTTAAGAAACAGACAATTCAAGAAGAGGAAAAGCCCGAAGAAGTGCATCTAAAACCTGTGAAGATAGAAAAACAGGTGGAGGAAAGCGTTATTACAGAAACCAAAGAACAGAAGAAGGTAACAAAAATCAAGAAACCAACAGAAGAAAAAGTTGAGAAAGTAATTTTGAAGCCAGTTAAGAAAACAAAAACAACTGAAACAGAAAAGCTAGAAGTTGCAGAAACTGACGTACAGACTAAGCCAAGAGAACAAATACCAGAGGAAAAAATAAAGAAGAAATTAGATATCCCCAAGAAACCAAAGGAAAAGAAAAAAGTTGAAGAAGAGAAACCAGAGAAAATTGAAAAAGAAGGTATTTTTCCATGTTTACTTTTAATTCTAGACCGATTAATTTTGTTACTTATCTTTGTAAAAATTGTGAAATCAATTTGGTAAATATATTATTATAAAAGTGCGTTTTGGAAAGCCGATTACATGTTTGAGGTTTAAAAGAATTTTTGAACAAAATAACCACAGATGCATGGCAAACACATATCTTGCTTACACAGACATACCATTTAAGCAGTTAGTAGTTATGTATCATTACATTAAATTGTTACAATTTCTTAATTTTATTTTATCTATGTAATTTTTTAAGTTTGTTTTTGTTATTGATAACTGCAATGTTAAAATTGTAATAACACGAACTGTCAGGTCATACTATTCATTTTAGTAATTTATGTTTATTATTATAAAAAAATGACAATAGGATTTATTACAATTCTACGTCTCAAAGGCCGTAATATTTGACTTTATAAAAACCGTTTTCTCTACTAAAAGACAATGTAATGATTAGTTCTATCTAGGAAAAAATAACAATATCCACTATTTTCAGAAAAAGGACCAATAATAACTGGGTTTTTAAAAGCGCTAAGGATCGAAAGCAATCACGATTTTGATTTATCTGTTACATTTAAAGCCCCAAAACAAAGTATTGTGCAGTGGTTTCGTAATGGCCATCAATTAGAACACACCGATGACTGTTTAATAGACACAACGCACGAAACATCAAATTTAAAAATAAAAAACGTTGATAAAACAAAGGCTGGGAAATATGAGATTGTCGTTGAAAGTGTTGATGGTCAAATTGCAAAATCGGCTTGTTCAGTGAAGTTAAAGAAGCTCACGGAAGAGGATGATGTTATTCAAGCACCTGTGTTTGTAAGATATTTACAACCACGGTCTATAAAATTAGGGGATACCCTCTTGTTGGAAACCGAGGTTATCTCTTCTCCAAATGCCTCCTTCCAGTGGTTCATAGGCAATATGGACATAATATCTCATATAAAAGAACATAAATTAAATAACGTTTGTCTCACAAACAGAGAAAACATATCCTGCCTATGCGTGGAAAATATTACTGAAGAATTTATAGGAGTATTGACATGTAGAGCTGAGAATTTTGCTGGATCTGTGTCTTGTTCTGCTAGTATAATATTGGAAAGTGAAACGGAAAAATCTACTGGAATGGCTCCACATTTTACAAACCCTCTAAAACCATTAGTCGTAATGGATGGAGAACCAATAGTATTATCGTGCGAAGTTATTGGAAAACCATACCCAAAAATAGTTTGGCATCGAAATGGAGAAGTAATACAACATGAAAAGGATATATCAATAGCTAGACAAGAACATGGAATGTGCGAATTATGTATTAAAGAAGCTTTTCCAGAAATGTCTGGAACTTATGTCTGTGAAGCAATAAATAGTTATGGAACATGTAGCAGTGAATGCGTTGTTATTGTAGAAGGTAGTTACGTTTGGTTACATGATTGCATGAGGTGAAAAATAGTGAACTGCATGTTGGAGGCGTCAAAAAGTGAAGCAGTGCATTGTCTCAATAACAAGTTCATTTAAATAACTTTCATACTTTACACTGGCCATGCATCTGTAGACTATTAAAATTATGAAGATTGTCTTTTATAACATTATTTGAACAAAAAACACGGAACATGTTGTTTGTTTAGCACTTCAAAAAAATATTTTCAGTGGATGAGACTCTAACTTTTTGAATATTAGTAGCGCAACAAACACATAGCTTAGCATTTAGTTATTAAGGCTTTACAGTTCTTAATTATTTTAGAGCTTTTTAGTGCTATTCCTTCTTCTTATGAAAAGAGTGTCATGCCTTAGATTTTAACAGTAAGACACTATTTCCACTAAGCGGCTCGCCACTTGCGTCTAACACTTCTACAGCTGTCGCGTGTTCTATGTTTACTAGCGTGACCACGACTGTTGTAGAGTGAAGGCTATTCGCTGCTAGTTGCTTTGTGGAAAATGGGTGTAAGTTTTGGAAACCGGAAGATATTATTAATCGACATCGAGATATAAGAAATTGTACCATTTTGCAATAAAAGGTACTATATTAATTTCTTTTTTTTAGCTTACGAGTATGTACCCAGCGCATCTGAAGAAGACGTTCTAAGCGACGAGGTAATTTTTTAATTTTCAACTTAATGTGTTAAATTAAAAAAAAAACGGAATTAACGACTACGCGTCTATACAGCTTATTTATATAGGCTTTAAATGTGCTGTTGTTTTTTAGCTTTCTTAATTTCAGAATCTGTGAATAGCCTCCATTTCATAAAACACAGATTAAGTTTTCAGTTGTAAACTTCTATTTTAAAAATGTATTATATTATTTTCATTTCGCTATTTATTACAGAAAACAAGTGACATTGAAGAATTTGCGCCACAAATTGTAAAAGCCTTACCCACGGTTGTATCTACCACTGAAGGAGAATTTACTAGGTATGAAAAATCCGCGCCTTTGGTAATAAAACTTTCTGAAACAAATATAAATATTTTACCTTTTTTTTTTATAGATTGGAAGCTAAGGCTATCGGAATACCTAAACCAATTATTAGATGGATGAAAAAGGGTGTGGAAATAAAACATTCTCAAGAATATCAAATAGAGGAATTAGATGATGGAACATCAGTTTTGACTATACCTGAAACACTTCAAAATGACACTGGTGATATTACATTTGAAGCACACAATCCTTTAGGGGTTACAACAACAGTTGTCGCCTTATCCGTTGAAAGTGAGTTACGAGACAACTGAAAACAGTTTTCACAAAAAGCGAATTCACCTTGGCCAGAATATGTCCAAATGTCCTCACTTTACGTGTTAGTTTCTTGGTATACCCGATAGAGCGATTCAAATAGTATCTTAACAATCTTCATTATTTTTTTTAAATATAGAATTATATTTTCTTTTGAACGATTTAAATTCGTGTATAGTGCAACAAGTTTGCTGGGCTGGTAAGAGATGCACCGTTGCCGCGGTTAGTCAGAAAATATAGAATACCTATATAGACACATTAAAAGATAAGTAAATCATGGCAAGACAGCTACAAGTACGACAAGGATTTTGTTTCATAATTTAGTTTGTCTTGTGCCCACCGCGTCATATAATTTTATCGATCTATAACAGATGTTCGTGATATTCGTTTTAAACCGACTTCCCAAAAGAAGGGGGTTATTTGTACTAATACTAATTTTTTTGTGTCGTTTAAAAAAAGGTGTTTAAAATTTCTCCTATTACACTATTTTTTTAAATTATTGATACTATAGTACTGATACGTACTAAGGTATTAATCTATCTTACTAATATTAAAAATGCGAAAGTTTAGATAGATGGATGGATGAATGGATGTTTGTTAGAGTTTGTAGGCTAAAGGGCTGAAACCAACGGAACTACTGGGCCGATTTTAAAAATTCTTTCACCGTTAGAAAGGCAATTTATCTGTGAGTAACATAGGCTATATTTTTTAATTTCACGCGGCCGAAGTCGAGTTAATTCTATTTGTGTTTATTACCTCGTAACTACGATCAGCAATAAGCCTAACGTAACTCACTATTATGATGAAAGTCCAAAATATTTTTACTTCCCGCTTGATTCTGTGAGATTGGTTTATGATTTCATGATATTTGTTCATCGCTTTTGAGGATTGTTCCGTAGCGAAAACTTTTTTTTTTGCACAGATGTGTATCATCGAGCGCAAGGAGTATTCATGTATCGCACATACAATTCCTGATCTAACCTGATCCGAACTAATGTGACCAGAAAACAACTACTATACCATTTTCAAACTTCTATCATAGATACATAAAGTAGCCACTTTTTTTACTGTTAGTCATATCTAAAGTGTTGCCTATATAGTCTATTACCAAATATTACATATAAATGATTACTTACTTAAACACGTTACACACATTTACCCCTAATGAATACACAATGACACATGAATACACATGAATACATGAATACAAATTAAAAAAGTCAGTAATATGTACTCTTGATTTCAGATATTTCTGATACAAAACACTACAGAAAACCAGAATGGGTAAAGCATAAAGAAGAATTAAAATCTTCTGTAAAGGGTAATATAAATTATATCTTTTTATATAAATTATGGGTTATTTTGTAATTGTATTTTTCTCATATTCCTATATTGTGAATTACGTTTTACTCCTAGGTTATTACCTTTCATTTTTTACTTCTTTTTGTCATAAAAATAATATTCGTTCACAGATATTCAGCGACAAGTTTTGGAAATAGACGAAATTCATTCAGACAAGTCGACCACCGAAGAATCTAAAGAACGAGTAGTACAAATTGAAGAAACAGAAAAATCTCCAAGAGGTAAAGTGGAAAAATCTAAAGTTGCGAAAAAAAGTAAAGTTGAGAAGACTGTTGTTAGAAAGTCCGATGTGCAAAAAGTTGTTAAAGAAGAATTTCAAAAACACGATGAATTACACAAGGACTATTTGATACTAACACAACAAGAAGAGGTTGAAACAGTTCGTCCCTTAGAAAGCACTGAAGTAAACAAGCATTTCGGGGTAACAAAGTTAGAAGAAGATTCTCGCATGGTTGCGGAAATCAATGAGTTACTTGAGATCATAAATGCTAATGAATTTGGACCTGGAAAATCTCCTTTGAGAGAATTGGCTAAAATAGGATACATGCTAAGAAGTGGTTTAACAATTGAAGAGATTGAAAGTTTATATGATTCTCAATTCTTCCCTGCTTTGCGCGTCCCTCAGTCGCAATCAGCTTTAGTTAAGCTGGTTGAGCGTCAAGGCCATAGTGCTCTAATTACTGAAGTGCTTACTGAAGAGACTACTCAAGATGAACATGCAATTGCTGCAAAAGTTGGATTTAGAGCATTCTTAAAAATGGTTGAAATGAAGCATACCTCAGTTGAGGAGGTTATTGCTCACTTTTATCCCGAAGATTTCCAGCCACGTTCCTGGGAACAAAAGGAAGCACATGAGGTATCATAGTTTACATTGCTAAACAACGTAACTTTATGACCAGGGACATACCAAAGATCACATTAAAGTTTAGAATATTAGTTTCCTATTTGAGCCTTATAAAAATATTTCCATATAAAATTAAACAAAAATGTAATATTTGTTGTAGGCTGTGGAGGAGGCAAATATTAAAAATGTTGCAGAGACGAAAGCCATAAATGTCGAACAAGGTAAAAATTGGTTAATCTAATAATAATGTTTCAACACATATTTGTATTTTAGTTAAATAAATTACCCTTTTTTTTTGCAGATAAAACTATTATTAGGACGGATATTACCATAGGTAAGAGTACAAATATACACTCATAAAAATATATATTATAATAATTATATAATATAATAATAATAATTTTGCTTTCAAAACTCCCGCAAAAAGCGCTTTAATGTGCCAAATAATATAATATTTCAGAGCGACACTTAAATATTCATAGAATTACGCGTATTGATAAAAACTGCTACAAACTTATAACAACGATGTCCTTCGACAAAAAATAATCTTAAAAATTAAAATTACGTAGATAGATACGCTTAAAAACCAGTGCTTATTTGAATTGTGCTTCTATCCTTATCCAGCCTTCACATCAATTAACTTCGAGCGCTTGCACTTCCTTTGGAAATGTAAATAAAAATATTTCGTTTCGAGTAAGTACAACTAACATTTACCATTTATTATGTTAAAAAAAAACATTATTAATCTAAGGCTTAAATAGCTTACAAATAAAAGTCTTTATGTTAAATAAGTAGCAACATTATTTTATACTATTCAAATGAATATTAGTCAAACTTAATTTACAATACTCAAATTTCACAGATGTCAAAGAAAAAGAACACGGCAAACGCAAAAAACACATACAGACAAGTAATCTTACTCACGAAGAAGATATAAAAGAAGTAAGAAAAGAACTTCAGAAAATGCATCCAATAGAGAAAATTGACCACTGTGACGTTGAAGAGTCGGACATATTGGAAGTAGACAAAATACCTTCAATTTCAACAGTTCCAACTGAAATATCTGAACACAAAATCGAAGTCGTACCCGCTAGCGAAGCCGCTCATATAAAACCGAGTAAACGAGACAACTTTACAGCCAGGATTAAGTTAGATACAAATTATCCTCTTATTAGCAACAGTGAGCAAGTTGAAGAAAAAGAGGAAAAATTCGAGGCTAGGACTACGCAGAAGAGTTTAGCTCAAACTCAGTTTACTGAAGCAGATTCCCTGCAGGTAACCGAGATAGAAGTGGGGAATTCCGTGGCAGATTGTTTAATAAGTAAACAAAAACGTGAAACAAAAGCTAGTGAAGGATTAGTGACAGAAGAGGGATACATCACAACTGAGATTATTGACGAAATTTCTTCAATAAATGAAATAGAAAAATGTGTTGATCACAAGGAAAATGCAAAACCAACATTACTACTGCAAGATGCTCTTAACATTTCGCAGGACTTAAGTTCAGTAAAAGAAGGTACAATAAAAAGTCTGCCACTTACAAAATCTTATGCTTCAATAGGAATCACCCCTTTGAGTGAAGTTAGTGTAACGGAAGTTAAGGAAGAGAGTGCAGAACAAAAGCTAGAAAATCAAAGCTTAGAAAAACCAATACATGGCAAGATTGATTTTAACTTACTGGAGTCAATTGAAGTCGGGGAAGTTTTTATTGAAGATAAATCAGGGAAATATTATCCTGAGCTGATTGTTCCTACTGAATCTGCACGAAAAGATATTCTTGTTTCGAATCAAATATTTACCGAATTTCACGATGTGCAAGAGAAAGAAGGACTATTAAGCGCATTAAAATTACCTCCAACTCAGGAGGCTAATTTGGATGTAATGGTAAAAGACAGTGTTGTCGTATCTATTAATGAATTACACGAAAAAGAGGAAGAATTAATAGTTCCTCAAAAACCAACAATGGCAATTGTAGATAAAGATTTGGAATTACATACTGGCTTAGAAAATTTTCAAGTTACTCCTCATGTAAAAGAATCTACATTTTCAGCTGAATCAAAAGTGAGTAAAAAAGCAATTGTTGGATTTAATGAACACCAACATAAGTTTAACTCCGAAACAAACATCATTGATTCAGAGCTTTGTTTAGAGACATCTAAATCATTGACGTCGGAAACAACAGCAAATGTTTCAATTTCTGCTTTAGATAATAAAATTGTTGAGGAAATTTATGTAAGTGAAAAAGAGAAAGAGTTTTCAACTAAACTAGACAAACCGACGGCTACAGCAAATATTGGAGTAAAGACAATAGAGCCAATAATAACATCTGAAACATTAGACAATTTAACCGTCAAAGAATTTTTACCGGAGGAAATAGTCGATAAATCTGCAGTAGAAACAATATTAACACAAAATGCTAAAGAGGTATCCATGCCTTCAGTACATGAACATGAGACTCCTCAAGATTGCAGACTCGAAAAGACCAGAGAACTGAGTACTGCAGTTATTCCTAATTTGCACCTTTCCGTCACCGAAACCTCTGCTGTTGAAAAGGAAAGCAGTTTAGATACAAACACTATCCCGAGCACTATTCATGCTAAAACTTCAACTTCGTATCCATTACAAACGCCAATTTCCGAAGAAGTTACTACTGCTGATCAGATAGGTATAATTACGAGTGAAAAAAATGTCGTAGAAGAAATTTCAGAACAACATAGTTTACTTAAAGAAATCACAACGTTTCAAACGATTGCACAAGAACAAGTGCAATTATTAGAAGAAAAAGAATTGTGCCGGAAGACTGCAAACTTGAACTTTACAAGTAAAGAAGGTTTAAATGTAACTGAAACACATTCTTCTCTGAGGGAAGAATATTTTGAACCAAAAGTTCCAACAACGACTGAAGTAGCTGAAATTGATATTGACTTTATTCACAAAGTTGCTTTGATTTCAGAAGTTAATACAAAAGATGCGTTAAATAAACTACCCGACCAGAAATTTAACTATAAAGAGGCACAAATTACACGGAATTCCTTGACACAGCTACAAGTTTCTGAAAGTAACGTTTTAGAGACACAAGAACCTTTTGTAGAAAGTGATATGCCTGAACACAAATTCCCTAACGAAGGAGTAATTGCACCACAACAGTCTTTAACTATATCTGAAACACTACAACATGAAAAAGAAGGAATTTATAAAGACAGTGAGATAAAAGAAACCTTTACTGCAGCTCCTAGTATTTCAAGTCTGCCCGTTGCCGTGTCATCTGAACTTATTTCTGAAAATACGGTTGAATTTACCAAGCAAGCCCCTAAAGGCGATAAGCCGAAACATGCTACCGTCAGCAATGTGAGTTTTAAGGAAGTTATTGTAAGTACAACAGATTGCAATGAAATGGAGGGGGCTTTAGTAACGACAAAACCGAGATCTTATGAAGCTTCTCTTAATTTCGATACAAGCGATGCTTTAGTAATAGAAGAATTAAGTCCAGAAACAAAAACTACTGATCTAGAAGACCAAATAGATCAGGTATTAGCTAAAGCTAAAGGAGAGACAGTTCCGATTCAAGCTGCTACGCAACATGAAACATTTGTCCATAGTCTTGAAGGAGTATTAGAAAAAGAACATGTTACAGCAAAGCAGCCTACTGTTTCCATAACAGCACTTTCAGTTCCAGAATGCGATATAAATGTATTGGTTGATAATGAAAATAATTTAGCGAAGTCCATTACACCTGATAAACAAAGTGCAAATGTTTCTATACTTGAAACACACGGTATTCAGACAACTGAAACCTTATCACACTCAGATAATCTAAAAAAAACAGACGATTTTGAAATCGCGTACAAAAAAGCTTTACCCAATGTAGAAGTTTATGGAAAAGCTGCAAACGTAGAAGAAACTGTAATTAGTCATGGAACAGATGCGCTGATAGAACCAACGCGTAGCGCTGAAGCTCCCAATGTTGTAGCAGTGCCTTTAAATGTGTTAAAACAAACAGATATCATATCTGCAGAAAAAGAAATTTCATTTAAAGGAAAAGAGACCTTACAATCAAACGCTACACTTGACTTTACACAATCACAAGCTATTGAAACGAGTATAATTGAAACAAGTGACAAAGAAAAAGAATTAGATATTTCTACTTTAGAAACCAAACCTTACTCTGTTAATTTTGTATCTCCCTTACAAGGAGCTATTTACACGGAAATTTTGACATCTGGTAATATTGATTGCTTAAAAGACACAAAACCAGATTTAAAGAAAGCTATATTAACAATTGATGGCGACCTACAGCAAGTAGAAGGCGTCCAAGTTATTTGCAACGATAAAGAAGGAGAATTATTACAAAAAGAAAGAGATATAAAACTACACGCTACCGAAATGCTAGTAGAATGTCAGGCAAAAGAAGTTTCAGAAATACAAACTGTAGAAAAAGAAAAGGAATTTGAAAACGAGTTTAAAACACATACTAGTACTGCTGACTGTTCGATAAAGGAAGAGAAACATCTAGAAAGTACTGAGGTACTAACAAATCAAGAAAGTTTAGAATTGGAAGTGCAAAAAATGAAATTCGAAAAAGCCTACCCATCGTACGAAAGTCATGAAGCTACCCAAAAAACAGAACAAATCTTGGTAGAAAAAGAAGAAATTAGAGAAGAGAAAGTAACAAATTTAATCCAAAGCAAAAGTTCCGTGGAGGGCAAAATTTCTATAAATGTAACTGAAGTCATCCCTTCAGAAAACATGTTACCGTTGTCTAGAATAACGCCTATTGATTCAAAAAGTATACAACCTACAAAGAATGTTTCGGTTCAGCCATGTGTAAACATAAGTGAAACAGTAGTTAGTGAAAAAGAAGAAGAACTGCTGCCATTCAAAGATCACAATACAAAACAAGCGGATATGGTTCTTACCCAAAATGATTACATAAATATTACAGATTTTGTTCCAGTGGAATCGGAACAAAACTTGAATGTGGAGAGAACTCCTAAACCATTACTAACAGATAATGCCGAATTAGAAACTAACAAACATCTCAATGTGGAAATCTCGTTTTCATCTGAATCAGAGGACGTTTTAGAATCTAAAGAAATGAATAAAAAAGAAAGGGGTGAAATTAACTTTGAATCTTTGAAACCGCTCATCGTTGACGAAATTAAAGCTGAAGAAACTGGACAAGAATTTAGTATCAATGTAAAAACAAAAGAAAAGCCTTCGGTGAATCTACAATTAAGTGATTCTGTTAATGTCTTAGAGGTAGTGGCACTAGAAAAGGGAATGAAATTTAACAACAGAGTCCAAGAAACATTTACTAACGCTTCTTGTAATTTTGAACAAAGTAACAAATACGTAACAGTGACAGAAATAGATACTAATGAGAAAGAATATGCAAATGACAACACTATTACTGATCAGCCTAAAGAATTCAAAGAAATGTTTGAAACACATTCGTCAGTTTTAATAGAAGAAGTAATACCAAAGGAATCTGAAGAGAATTTAACCAACTTTAAGATGCTAAAAAAAGAGAAAGTTACGATAGATTTGGATTCCCAACACCATATTACGATAACGGATGTTGATACGAGGGAAAAAGAAGGAAATGTCGAATTCGAAAGCAATAAGATTTGCGATCAACAAAGAGTGAATATTTCGGCTGTCGACCATGTAATTACAGTAGAAACCACAGCATTAGAAAGTGGATTAGCAATTACTAAACAGCCTAAAAAGCGATACGAAAATGCACAAAAACTGCAAGTTGTATCTGAAAGCCTAAACAGTGAGCTTACGCAAGTAATGGATAATGTCGAAAAAATTGATATTTATAACAAGCCAGAAGAGGTAACAGCCAAGTCAGGTTTTAAAGAAATGCAACATATACAATTGCTTGAACTAGTTACAGAAGAATCTCCTACTTCATTAATTACAGGTGGTCCTGTAAGTGAAAATGCGTCTTCTATATTAGCTCCATTAAAAGAAGTAGTTCATATTTCCCCACAGTCTATTGAAAATGTGGAAAATCTGTGTGATCAAGTTCAGAACGAAAAGAGAGTAGAGTTTGAATATGAGCTTAATAAAAGTTACATTACGTTAGAAAGTACATTAGTGGAAGCCTCCGAAAATATTGTCATCCAAGGTTCGGAACCCAAGACTGCAGAACAACAACTTCTGGAAATGACATCAATAGAGGGAATTGAAATAACGCCAAGTGAAAATGTTGCTCAATTAGGTAAATTAGAAAAGGAGCAAAAGCAAATAGCGGAAGAGAAAAATGTTGTTTCGCATGAAGTTTCTAAATGTGACAACAATACATTAGACAGTGTCGCACCGATACGTGCTTTATCTGTAACAAAATGCGATAACGCCACAATTGATGTAGAAACGAATAAAAGTTATCAAGTTGCAGAAAACACGACACACGAGGAACTTCAAAATATTAACACCCAGTACGACACAGTAACAAAAGAGCTAGAAGAAAAAATTTCGGAATTAAAACCGTTGGAGTTAACAGAGATAATTTTAGGAGAAGTTGAAAATACTTTAATGTCCAGCACTGCAATTACAGAAACAAATAAAATATATGGAGATCTAATTGATTTAGAATCAATAAGTCAGACAGATGTTCTTGTGTATGAAAGTGTAAAAAATGATAAGTTAGACCTTTCAATGAAAGCTCAAACTGCTACATGCTCACTAAATCAAAATGAAGGAATAAATATATATGAAGTTGTAGAAGCTAATGCGCATGAAAAATTGATTCCCGATGTGACTAGATCTGTAACAGCTGAAAAGAATATAATGCCATTGACGCACATACAATGCAATGAAAATATTTGTGAATTGCAGGTCGATGAATTAGTCACACAACAGGCACAGCCAAAAATCACTAATGTTAAAACTACAAATATCTTTCCCTTATTAGTAAGTGATAATACAAGCATGCAAGATGAAACACCGTTTACTGTTAAAACGCCGGAAAAACAAGTAGTTAAAGAAACGTACAACTTTTACAATGAAATTGAAGTGTTAGATAAAAGTAGGGCTGAAGAAACAAGTCCTTACAATCGAGAATACTCACAAGCACTCAAAACAAATTTCATTACAATTGACGATGATCACCATAACATAATGATTACACAACAAGATGTGTTTTTAGAGGGTAAGCAATGTTTTGTTGTCAAAAATATTATTTTAAAATATTCTTGATAGAATTAAAATTAACCGTAGTTAAATTATGTTTTTTTTTTCAAATAGCTTCAAAATCTACAATTGTCTCTTTCAGGGTGATTAAGGGAAATTTGGATTCTTGTATTTACTAAGTAACTCATAACCTCATTTGCGGAACAAATAAAGTTTCATTTCAAAAATGTTTTTGTCAATTTTCGAATTCATCGATCGAAAATTAAAACCCCATTAATAGGCATTTTGTTATGTGTACCGCATATAACTAGTGTGATAGTATGATGGTTTGTAAGTTCTGCAGCTTTTTCTTATTATATTGTTACAATTTTTCGTATTATTGCACATCAAAGAGATTAAAATAATATATAGAGGAAGCATAGACTACCACTTCACTTTAAACATGTTTCACATGATCCACTAACGATATCTATTGTTGTCCTCAAAACCACAAATGAACGTAATTAATTGTATTGAAATTAATTGCCAATAGGTGTTACTAAATAAAATTTTAATGTTTATGTTTTATTTTGTGACACTATTTAGTTTATTTTATAACAAAAGATGGGAGCTTATTATAATTTTGTAAAATGTTTTAGAACATGTCAATACAAGGACATGAGGTGGCGTACTAAACTTGACAATTAACATAGTATCTTTCAAAGAAGTTACCGGTGAAAAAATGTTGTTCCCTATGTATTTCTTACATGTCTTTGCTGGACATCTATAAACAGATAGATCACTTAGAAAGTCCCCGCGTTATTTGAGAGACTAACCGTGTTATACAAGAGATTGAAATTGAGTAATATGAAAATTCGTTGCAAGAGTAGCGTGATATAGGACGCATAACTTTGCATATAGTTGAAAAAGGAAAAAGGACTAACTAGTAATACAAATTAAATATATTTATTCTTTTTCTCAAAATTACGTATTTATTAAGTACATATCTTGACCCTGTAAAGTCTGTATCGCAAATCAAATCACTTATTGACACCTGTTAACGATTAGAGAATAGAGACGGATTTGCTACGTGACTAGTAACTTAAAATAAAAATCGCTCGATATCGAAACTGTGACTTATAATTTTTCTCAACTCATAAGCCTCATTATAGTTAACCTTGCATCGTTATATTAATTATTGTCAATTACTCAGTTGTGTACAAATAAGACTTCACATCATACACATAAGAATTGATTTTCTAAAACTTAATTTAAGATAAGCTATGTTTCTAATTTAAGATAAGCTCAGAGCAGTAGGAACTGGGCCTATTTTTAATAAAAGTTTATGTAAAATGAAAATTATCAAAAAAAAGTTATTTTCAACTGACACTTATTATGAGCTAATATTACACGTGTAAAATGTATAAAAATTTATAACACAATATGCTTTTTCAGAAAAATCCTTTGTTAACAAAGATTCACCAAGATCTTCAGACATAGAAGAAAGTGAAGAGATAGTAACTAAATTCATTAAAGCACCTGGTAATGGAGAACCAAAACAAATTAAAACAAAAAGGACCATATTACGAAAACGAAAAACTGAAGGCGGAAAACTTGATGAAGCAAATATTGTAATAGAAGAAAGACTAGATGACGACGAAAGGCAAGAATCAAAACAAGAAGTCAATCATAGCGTAAAAATCGTAGAGTATGAAGGAGATGAATCATTAGTAACAGATACTGATAAAAGTACAATTGAAATGCCTGAAGAATACTACCAAATTCCAAAGTTAAGGTCACAAGTACAAATAGAAGAGATTCAAGTTGAAAGTGACTCAGACAATTCAATTAAAAAAGAAACCAAAGAAACATATCAGATAAAACAAAGGAGCAACAAAAAGATAAAGCGCACAGAAATAATATCTGAAGCTGATATAAAACAGTTGAACACCCAGATTGAAACAAAAACAACTGAACTGATTGAAGAAGAACCCGAACAAGTACAAATTGAGCAAGTGAAGACGGAAAGTGGAGAAACGCAGAAGATCAAGACC
>LD689794.1:11540-37804 GCA_003118335.3 Papilio memnon
AGTGCGGCATCGAGCGACTGATGATGTCGTGGGGGCACGACGAGTACCTCTACCGCGTCCTCGTGCACAACCGCGCGCGTCTTCCGCGCCGCGCACTCTGTATGATCAGGTCACACTCGCTCTCGTCTTGTTACCGTTCTGTTCATATACTTATATCTAATTTAACTATATCCAAAGTCCAAAGCAACATTATTAACAACACCAGCGAATGAGACATAGGCAACGCTTTACCTAACTTGACAATTCTACGAATGTTAAGTTTGTTATTGTTAAACTATTTGTTGTTGAAACGCAGTCACTAGATGGCGTTATCGTTATAACTTTGCAAAACATACGACTCATAATAAACGCAATTGCCGATTAACAATTAATCAATCGTTAATTACAGCTAAGTAAGTACTTAAAGTGAATTAATAATCATAGCTTGTATAGAAAATTGTAATAATTACAAGTTAATTGCGACATAAGTAAAATTTAATTACAATTAATTGAATATGCTATGGATGCAATAGCATATATTGAAATTGTGTATTTCATTGAAAGTTATAAATGAAGTGGGAACAAGAGGATGTAATGTAATGTGGAGCGTGGGGGCGTGTGTGCGCAGGTACCACTCGTTCTATCCGTGGCACGCGGCCGGAGACTACCAGCACCTCGTCACTGAGCAGGACGACCACATCCTGCAGGCCGTGCGCCACTTCAAGTTAGTCATCTCACCGTGGATTGTGCTCTCGCTACACTGATGACTCCGGCTTAGTCTATATTGATAACTACACTAAGAGTCTTCCTTATGTATGTTGCAGTAAATACGATCTGTACACGAAGAGCGAGGCGGTGCCCGACATCGCGGCGCTGTGGCCCTACTACGAACGCCTCATCCTAAAGTACGTGCCCGGCGAGCTCGAGTGGTGATCACGTGGTCACGTGGTCACGTGGTCACGTGGTCACGCATGCACGTTCACGCAGGGAAACTAATGAACGAAAACGACGTTATTTCATTTCATGGTTCAATAAAATACAAAACCAAGCCTGTTATTTCAATTTATACAAAAAATAAAAAACTTCAAGGGGAAAACCGTATTATGTATGTACATAATGAAAACATAAACAAGTATTATCTACTGTGCGTACATGTGTAAGTACGTACGTAAACAGCACACACACTCAGTGATAAGATATGACATAAAGTCGCAAATATTACATAAAAAACATTCACCTAATATTAATATTGTTTAATTACAATATTGAACAACGCCTCATATTCATTGCAATGAGACGCCGCGTGACAGGAATAGTATAGCTAGTTAGCATTATCTGTGATGACATCTACAATATAAAGTTGATTTGCGCCTGTGCGGCCAGGTCCCAGGCGATCTTTTTCTCAAAGCGACTCAACACACTTTGGGAACCCTTGTAAGTTTGTTTGTATTTGATGGAATAGACGTAAGTATAGTAAATCTACTAAAAGTACTGTCTACGTTTAAAAAACTGCTGAGGTGTAAGTTAATTGATTAGTTAAAACAATTAACGCAGCAGCCGCACATAAATCTCGACACGCTAGCAATTACTTTCTGTATCTTACAGTCCTGGGCGTCTGCGTGACTTTGGATAAGACTGAAGTGGTAAGAATAATGCGCAGATGATATTCCAATAGAAGCTGTGGATGACGAGATGACAATCTATTGTATACTGCGACCGGGGCGGAGGCCGCGGTCTATCTGCGCTTGCCGATAACTCTTGCCCCGAACCGCGAGGTGCCAGCCGCGGGCTCCATTAGCGCGCACATTTAAGCCGCGGGCGCGACTCCGGCGCACCAGTGAGTGTCGCATCCTCAGAGAACACATCAACAGCCATGAAAGTGAAACCGGTAAGTTCGCATTGACATTACCGGCCGCTAATTCAAATGAAAGCATTTAAGAAAAATGTTGACGAGTCTCGGCGCGGTGGCCAGCATTTGAATGTGAATTTCCATTCCTTTCATATAGACGTCCTAAATATCGTTAACGACATTGAACATATTGAGATTTCTTGTTAGTTTTTATACGATTTCAAAGAAGACAGTGAGGGTCATGTATAGTCTTATATGGTTCTTAGCGTTCCCGTTTTAATTATCTCAAAAAATAACTGAAGAAAAAGTTTACTGAACATGTATAATAGTTACATGTGTAGATATGTATTGTACGAGTACTGTGAGACGCACGTGAGTTACTCGTACACAGAGGTCTATAAATACGAATGTGCACAATGCGGCGGACGTCCGCGCGACTCGCGTGACGCCGCGCGCGCGCCGCGACCTCACGTGCGGCCCGACCAGCGCACATCTTATGTATTTACTAATTCATAAGATGTGCGCTGTTGATGTGTTCATAATAAAATGCACAGGTACTAATAAACCCTTCGTTCGGACGAATGTAGGTTAAATGTAGAGGACGTTGAATTAGGCTTCGTCACAATGACATTTGTGACGACGATGACGATGACGATGACACAGACTTTATCATTGTGAGATCTGTGGTGTTGTCGAAGGAAACCTCCGTGGGCATAATGGACCCGTCCCTACTTCTGCGTCCGGAGAAGGTGTACGATGACAAGCCAGTGACTGCCTTCCGGGACTACTCGGTCGACGACGAGGACCCCATCAAGCAGCGCGTACGCAGGACATACTACACCATGCACACACACACCACTGTCGACTTCGTTAAAGGTGAGTCTGTCGGCTGCCAACACTCGGCCGCTGCCCAGCGAGCGCAACTAAAGCTGTCCGCTTGCAGGCAAGATGGAGAAGTGGCTCAAGTTCAACCACTTCAAGTCGACGATCAAGGAAGCACTGATCCGGCTGAACGATCTGGTGGACGAGTCGGACCCCGACACCGAGCTGCCCAACATCGTGCACGCGTTCCAGACCGCGGAGCGCATTCGCCAGGACCACCCCGAGGACGACTGGTTCCACCTCACGGGGCTCATCCACGACCTGGGCAAGGTGATGGCCTTCTACGGCGAGCCGCAGTGGTGCGTCGTGGGCGACACCTTCCCCGTGGGCTGCAAGTGGGGGCCCAACATCGTCTACGGCGACGACAGCTTCAAGGACAACCCCGACACTTACAACCCCAAGTATAAGTACGTGTCACCTCTCATTCTCCTCTTCAGTCTGTCAGTATCGGTACTTCCGCAGCAGACGTGTTGACTGAACGTGTGTTGTGACAGCACGGAGTACGGCATGTACGAGCCGCAGTGCGGCATCGAGCGACTGATGATGTCGTGGGGGCACGACGAGTACCTCTACCGCGTCCTCGTGCACAACAAGTCCACGCTGCCCAAGGAGGCGCTCTACATGATCAGGTTCGATACTTCCTCACACCCACACTGCACACACGCACCTCGCCGCTGGTTTATTACCATGACTTCGATACCATTGTCTTATTTATATGCAGCAGGACACTTTGACCACTGCACAGGTACCACTCGTTCTACCCGTGGCACGCGGGAGGCGACTACCGGCACCTCATCACTGAGAAAGACGACTACATCAAGGAGGCCGTGCTCAAGTTCAAGTAAGTTTTTAAAGTTTGAGGATTAAATGTAATTCAGTGTAATTATACAAGTTGATATTTCTCCTGAATCCTATTAGTGTTTACAAGCAGTAACATTCCTTTCCAGTCAATACGACCTGTACACAAAGAGTGCGGGCATCCCCGATATTGAGGCGCTGTGGCCGTACTACGAGCGCCTCATCGAGAAGTACATGCCCGGCGAGCTCGAGTGGTAGACAGCTCGCCGCGCGCCCGCGTCCGACCGACATCACCTGACTCTCTCTATTTGCTACAATATGATGATATTTGTAAATAAAAACACCACATCGTTTAGTTTAGACGAACGTTATATTCTAACCGATTGTTTCTTTTGAATTAAGTTTAAGTTTTGTTGTACATTAACATGCGTATTGTTTTGCATTTATTGACATTATAGAATAATGTAAACTACAGTGTAATAAATGAACTGAAGAATTGTTTCTTCTTTAATCAACAACAAATCTATCATCACAATCAAAGCGCCCACATTTCTCTTTCCTATACAAGAAACGTTTACGTATGCCATGCCAATTTCATGTCTCTTAGCTTGTCTTAGATATCAGTTAGTTTAAACAATGAGATAGCCACAACTCAAAAACAACCAGCAAGGTCTGTGAGAGCGGCAGTTTCGGGCGGCGCGGGCCTCCAGTGCCGAGGTTATCATTATTTAGTTTACAGTTATAACAAAGAGATAAGTTTTCGCGCGTCTTTGACCAACGCAAGGTTCGCGTGTCGCCGACCTACAGATTATTCACGTCACGTTATGATAAGCTTTGAGAGATCAATTCACAATTCCTCCTCAATCCATAGTCCTCCAATTCATAGTCTATTATTATCTTGTTCGATCAGAAAATATTTTTTACCATCCACTAAATTATTTAACACTTATAGTGGGTCACTGGAAGCTCACCAGGGTGCACAATCTCAGTACATTTAACCCTTAAATGCGCACTGTTGCATAAATACAACATACAAACATTTGAAAAAAAATTTTTTTTTTGTATGCTAGATAATTTTATTATTTTTCCTTTATTATAATACCGATATTGCAGGATATATAAGGGTTAAAGAAAAAATCATGCATTTAAGGGTTAACTTGGAAACCCAAAGATAAAACATTGCAATATAACGGAGCACCTTAACTCTATTTTGATAAAAGGAAACAGACTAATTTTGTTTTTAGTAGTATTATATTTCGTATATATGTCAACTAGTGGAAACAGATGGCAGTTTTACGAATAAAATTACTAGTTCAAATTAATATACGATAGATGCCGCTATTTAGTAGCTGTTCGTCGGCCTTCGAACTTGAATAAATTGAGACAAGACTCTTTTTGTAGGGTTTTTATTTTTATTGAATCAAATCTGCTTTAGTTTTATACACAACTCTGATTTGATAGCGTAATCTTGCAAAGACATTCTAGGTGAAACAATTAAATATTTCACATCAAAATTAGAAATGAAAGACCTAGGAGAAGCAAAAGAATATGTCGGAGTAGAAATAGAACAGAATGAAGGACAGATAAAATTAAAATAAGAAAAATACATTAACAAGGAAAAATGGAGGCTGATATCTTTACCAAGGGTTTATCAGGACCTCGATATAGCGAATTAAGAAGCCTCATCGGATTACATTAAAAGTAGGCATAGAGCTGCGAGGAGGACATTGTTGAATCAAACCTTTTTTCCTCTCGTATAATGAGAATTCATAGCCATAGTCCACTTCTTTGGCCCAGTGCCCCTATTCATTGCCGGACTACTTAGGTAGTTGTTTGTAGTGTTTTGTCTTTGACATGTATTTGGTTTCTTTCACAACCATGTTTATAGCAGTAAAGTAAAAGTAGTAAATTGTTGCACTAATCTCTCTGATACCATTGTTATTACAAAAATCTACTAATCGGAAGCCAATGCAAGATATTTGCGATGGGAACAAACCATCAACTTCATTTGGTACTTATATTTTGAAACCTTTTAGAAAGGCATTATGATTAATTACATCTAAAAACTTCCATAATAAAAAGAAATAATCGAAAAACTACACCATTTCACTTGTACATAGTCAGATACCAATAAATTTCTCCCGACTGTGCCAGAAGGACTAACATATTTGCTTTATAATATATGTTTGATTAATAATGCTTCATTTTTTTTAGATCGGCGTTCATTTCATTGTGAATACTTGGCTCCGCGGACCGTAACACCGTAGGATATATGAAATATGAGATTGTATAAAATATGATTGTTGATGCTTATAATATACTTGTTAACTATGTGAAGACAGTGTTTCAATAGCCCTACTTAATTGGTAAAATGCACTATATGGATATATAAATCTTTTCATAATGGTATATCCAAAAGAAAAATCCAAAAAATATTCAAAAACAAATTCCAAAAAAAAAGAAACAAGAATAAAGAACTAAAGTTGTAAACTAGCCGATAGAGATGGCGCTGTTTTTAGAGTTACCCAATTTGAGGGCGAAGATTGTACTCTATTTCAGTATGTTACAAAGTACTCTGTGAAGCTCACACAGATTCTTTCTTTAATATTTTTTAAGTAATTATATTAAGTACACATTCTGCAGCATTGACTAAGAATTAGTTTTGAAATAAAACACACCTTTATTATAAATGAGGAACTTTATTTAAGCTATACATGTATGTACAAAATACAAACATCAGAAAATAGACAATACTTTATTTATAACAACAATCTGACGTGCGCGTGCGCAGATCACACGCGTGTCTGTCACACGCACAACGCACAGCGCATAGCGCGGCGCCGGCAGCGCACTTACTGACACAGGTAGGCGAAGCTGCTCCAAGGAACTAAACAATGCTACCGCGAGCGGCGCTGCGCCAGCGTCAGCGACGGCGACTGTGCTTACAATTATCCTAAACTAGCTGTTCCTGTGCGGCTTCATCCGCGTGAAATTACAAAAACTTTATTTTATTGTTTACATTTGTCAAATGTCAAAATTCAAATGCACAAATGATAACTAAGGTTTTTGACATTGACAATCTTGCTTTCTTGATGTTGGCAGCAACTTATGGTCTCATTCCAACATTAGGGTTTTTATCCAATTTATTTACCACCTAAGTTTAACAGCGTGAAAATATATAGCCTAAAGCCTGACGTAAGTGTAGGGCTTTTCATTAAAAAAAGAATTATTCAAAAATATGCTATAATTGCTGACATCTTAGGCAACAAAGACGTGTGTGTTTACGCTTTATTATATTAGTATAGAGTATATACATACATGTAGATCACATTCAAAACAAACAAATACGCAGCGAAACAAGACAATTTCATCGATCTCCGAGTGCTGCTCCACGATACAACCAACAGACAGTCGCGCACAAGGACGTGTACCGTGCCATGCGCGTGCGCGCCTCCCCCCTCCCCCCACCCCGCTAACCTATCAGTCTTAGTCACAGAAAGACGGCATGTGTCGTCGGCGCACGCGCAGCGCCCGCGGAATGTATACGTACTAAGCATTACTTCTTAATCTTCACGCACACGTAAAGTCCGACGTCGAGGACCGCGGTCCGGCTCCTAAGTCTCGAAGTGCTTATAAATACTGGTGACGTAGGCCATCACCTGCTGCCAGTCGGGCCGCTCCTGCTGGATCATGTCCTGGATGTTCTGCACGCAACATAACATGCAAGTTTTTAATTCTATATTAAATCCAATTGTAATATGAATATTGAATTGAGGCGACAGTATGTGTAAAGCGCGCGCACCAGCGTGGTGGGTATGCCGGCGGCCTCGGCGGCGGCGAAGGCCAGCGCGAAGTTGGTGCGCTTGTCGTGCGGCGCCAGCTCGGCGTACGGCACGCGGCCCGACCCCACGTACGAGTGCAGCAGCGCGCACAGCGCCAGCCCGTCGTTCCACGACGAGCTGCGACAACCGTCTCATGAGCACTTATACCATCATACTAAACTACACGGTACCAACATTACGCATCGAGGTGCAGTTAGAACAAGTACAGGAGCGCTGCGCACCTGAAGTTGGTGATGTCGATGTTGTTGTAGCCCATGGTCTTCTGCTGGCACCACTTGAGCAGCGCGTTGCGCTTTGAGCCGCCGTTCTTCACCTGCAGCGCGTTCAGCGGGTCCTTGCGCTCGCCTGCAGACAACCGCACTCGTATACACAGCTCGCACTCGACCTCCACGCGGAGGTGCGAGGAGCGAGTCGCGATGTGCACTTACAGATGTCGCCGTAGCTGTTGCGGCGCACGAAGGACTCCATCGCCTTCTGGTGCAGGCTGGCCAGCGCGCGCTCCTCGTCCGGCACGTTGGTGTTGGCCGCCCCGCTCTCTGCACACCGCGCCGTTAGCACATCGCACGCCCGCCCACTCCGCGCCCACGCCCACCAAGCCGCGCACACACGCACGCCCGCGCGCCCACCGCTACTGCCCCGCACGCTCGCAGCGGTGGACACGCGCGCGGCTGCCCATTGCCATCCTCAGACGTTACACAAAGAAAAGCAACATTAAAACTAATCACAGACCGATCTCCGCATTCGTGTGAGTTATGTTCGGATGCCGACACCGCTACCAAATGTTAAGCAAAGCGTGAAAACGGAGGTGACCCTACGACTTTTTGCACGCAAATAAGGAGATTTGACTGTATAGTAAAAACAACACATCCAAGCACAATATTTACAAAAAGGAAACTTTCTAGATATGTACAAACAACACCAAAAGAGATTGTTTCTCGATGAATGTGAAGACCTCCATATGTCGATACAAGATACACACGCGTCTTATGGATTTAAGTTTTGAGAATGATTTGAAAGCTTGCCCGCGCGGCTGTTAATAAGCTTCAAAGAAACCAGAAAAACATAAGAATCACCCGACGACTGCGTCTGTTTCTTTCATTGCATTGTTAACCCTAAGCAACCTGACAATACAAGTAAGTTATTAGTTAAATAAACAGTAGGGCAAGGGAGCATGATCGTTTATTAGTAGCGAGTAAGTGATGAGTGCGACATGAGACACGTAGGTCAGGCGGAGGCGGAGGCGGAGGCCGGGCCGCCGGGCGAGTGGCCGCTAGTGGCCGCCGGCGGGCGCCGCGCCCACGCGCCTGCTGCGGACAGAACGCGCCTGCTGACCCACGGACGGCACCAGGAGGGGTATGGTTTCACCAACGCTTATGCACAATACTTCTAGGGCCAATTTGAGATTAAAAAAACATGTTGGTCCTCGGAAACGTAGAGAGGCAGCCGGCGACGAGGTTAATAGTAATCGTGCTAGGTAAGGCAATGCTTGATAGCCGCAGGGCGCGCGATCCTACGCGCGCCCCAAGTCCGCAGGCGCACCTTGGTGTTCCGGGTGCGTCTGGCGAGTAATCCGGGGACCCCATCCCCGGTAAGAGCGGTCCGAATGCGGACGGTGCTGGCTGGGTCGCGGAAGTATGCAATAGCGTTCCCTTGTCCCAGCCACAGGCGCACTGAAGGAACACCGCTGGGTTTTTAGTGGGTATTCCGGCCATTCTGCCATCCTTCTTGGCCGGCGAGTCCCACATACCCCCTCCCTGGTAACTAAATATCGGGGGGGGGGGATGCGTAAAGGCATTTTCCCAGCGAGAAAAAAAAAAGGTAAGGTAACGCATGCATCATTCGAGTCGGCGCCGCTGAACTTTAGAACATCGCCATGGCATGCAAAGCAGATAAAATGTTGCTAATTTCGTCGTTTCGTTCGCCACGATATTTCTAACCGTTTAACAGGAGTGTAAAGTATCAGATGTGTATGGTTCATGTGCGGGTTTGAGCTTGTATGAGCTTGTATTTTGTCGCTCGAGGCGACCGTCGATACACATTGTTCCGCGGACTGACATAGGACTACAGCGCTGTCCACTACGGGGTAAACTGATTTTTTAAAATGAGTAAATATGTTATAATGAAACGACGCATTATTTATTATGCTCACTAATCGCCGTCCCGGTTCAGAGTCAGCCATCCTACCAGATCATTAAGTACATACATACCCGGTTATAATGTAATAATATAAAGGACATAATATTAGAATACCTGGCGGCGGCGTGGGGCGCGACGTGCGCGCAGCCCGCCCTCCCGCCGCGGGGGGCGACGCCGAGCCGCCGCGCGCGCCCCCGGCCCCCGCCCCGGCCCCGGCCCCGGCCCCGGCCCCGCCCGCGCCCCCCTGCCAACACAGACCTCGGTGATCACATCATTTTGTATTTGAAATACATAAATTAGCGATCAAAGTTTAGGACAATAATAAATAACAAAGTGCAGCTTGCATCACAAGTAGCGCTGGTACCTGCAGGTAGGCGGAGGGCGCGGCGGGCGCGGCGGGCGCGGCGGGCGCGGCGGTCGCGGCGGGCGCGGCGGGCGCGGTGGGCGAGGGCGCGGGGTGCGGCTCGTCGGGCGGCGCGGAGGGCCAGTCGGCGGCGGGCGCCTGCTTGGCCGCCTTCGCCGCGTTCTCTATGCTCTCGATGAGCGATTTGACAGACAGCCGCGAGTCCTGCCGGCTCACACCTGCGAACACCCGTGTATACACACTTGTCTTACACAAGAAACATTCAACAAGATCAAATTATTGTAACCGACTATTACTAAAACCAAGGATAGCCTTCTCCTTTTGTGTATAAAGTAATGTGTTACCGCGGCGGTGCGTGGCGGCGCTCGCCATGATGTCCTGCAGCGAGGCGCTGGTGAGCAGCGGCGCGGGCGACGCCGCGTCCTCCGCGCGCCCCGCACCCAGCCCCGCACCCAGCCCCGCACCCGCACCCGCACCCGGCGCTGCAACACAACGACACGTCAACGCGCTGCCGCATCAAGCTGCACTAGGATACAGTTTAAAATCTATACATTTCGGAAATAACATAATACAAAACAATAAACATTGTAATTTTCAAGTCGACAAAATATTTTTAGACCTGTTAGATTAAAATATAGTCAGAACCTTTGTGATAAACAAAAAAACGAGTGCGCCCTTTAGCACGGATTGTTTAGAAACATAACCTTATTAAACAATTTACGATACTGCATCTTGTACACTAACATAAAGCCATCGAGCCGAAGAAAGCATATAGAGATAAGCAATGTGTGGCGCTGGCGAACCACCACCCCTACACCAGACATGCTGCACTTCCTGCGCATGCTGCTCCGCTGCGCTACTTCACACAGAGCCCTTCCCGGCTTACATTCACTGAACGACCATCACCGCCACGATTAAAGTACAAAGCCATTACCCATATCAATGCAAGGTCTGTTAGGGAACGAGGAGAAATAAGCGAAAGGGGCCGAGTAGCGCGGGCCGCGGGCCCCACACACACAAGCCTCACTTACGTAGCGGGGGCGCGGGGCGATTCAGCGACCGTATCGGGTGCGACAGCCGCTTGTGCTGCAGAGTCTTCCAATGGTACTTGCTGGTCTGCTGCTTCGCGCCCGCCTCCGCCTGTGAGGTCTCGTTCTGTTTGATGATGTCCGTCTGTTCGCGCGCGGAGGTGTTACGTCTCTGTATGAAATCCCTGGCGCTGGGGGATCTCGCCAGAGATATGACGGCCTGCGTGGTCTGTGTCATGCCCTGTGCGGTCTGTAGAGTGTCACGATTGGCCGGCGGTTTCTCCGCTTCCCGTCTCCCGGGTCTCCTAGGTTTTCTCGGGACTTTGAGAACCTCCTCCCTGTTAAGAGCGGGCAGGCCGGCCGAGACCGGGGCTGCGCAGACCTTGTCGTCGTCGGCAAGGTTGTCGGCGGGGAGGGCGGCGCGCGCCGCCGTGGGCTGGCCGATCTCCTCGTAGTAGTTCTCCTGGGGCTCGCGCTCTGTGCTCGCGTAGTTGCGGGCGTCGTCCGCTGCTCCGCCCTCGGGAGCTATCGAGGCGTCTTCTATCGGCCGGTAGTACTGATTGTCGATTAGCCATTCCGGCGTTTTTGATATATTACTTATGCTAATCTTTGGTGAATCATTTGGCTTCAGCGATACGTTAAACATTTTGGTTTCCGTTAAGTTTTCACTGGATGATTTCCACGAAAAAAACGGCATATGTTTGGGTTTTATATTTTTTTGGTAGATACCCTTCTTTTTAGGACAATATGTAGCCGCCATTTCGAGTATTTTGTTAGTTTTCTTGCCGTCAGTCACAACCTGGTCGATATCGTCGTAGTAGAGCGTGGTGGCTGCGGCCCGCGGCGTGGGGGATCCAGGGGGCGCGGGGGTCCTCAGCAAAACGGGTCGTATTAACACCGGACTGATAATAATCGGAGAAGCCTTTCCATCCATAATATCAATCTTGGCATTAACAATGTTCAGTGGTGCTAGAAAAGTTTTGACATTACTTTTGTCTCCTACGTTTCTATTTATTAGATGGGAGAGGGGGGGCGTGGCTGGTGGGCGTGTTTTGGGGGGCGCGGGGGGGCACGTGTCGTGCAGGCTGTGTATTTTTAAACGATAACTAACAACATCTGCCGCCTGAGCGTTCATTGCTTCTTTGGTTTCCTTTAGTGATTTATCTCTGGCAGCGTTATTTGCGATACCCAAATCTTCATCCCCGGATTGTTTTACAAATGAGGTAGATTTGCTGTTTGGACTATTTCCATTGTGGGTAGAGTTTGTTTCGATAACACTACTAGATAGGGGGGCCTCCAGCAATGTCCGTGGGCCGCGGGCACTTCGGGAACCTTTCCCGGTGAGAAGGGGCGCGGCGGGTGCGGCGGGTGCGGCGGGTGCGGCGGGCGCGGCGGGTGCGGCGGGTGCGGCGGGTGCGGCGGGCGCGGCGGGTGCGGGCTCGTCGCTTACATTATTTCCACTAATTCTCTTTAATGCAGCTTTAAAAGTTAACTTTAGTTCTTCATTTACTTTTTTCAAGTCTTGCTGCAATTTGTCGCCCAATACAACTTCTGGCGGATGTTCGCGTATCGCTTCATTTAAAGTATAATTAGGATGAGCCGCGTCGTCTTCCCGCGAACACAAATGCGGTAACGTTGTATGATCTTCATCGAAAGCCTTCACAGCGGAATGGTCGCTGAATAAATCCGGGGATTGACAAATTACTTTACAAGTGATATCCAATTTATGGTTCGAGCGATTGTTATTATCCAGTTCCAAGACGTTGTTGTTTTTTTCTAAGGGAGATGGAAGGAAAACACTGTCCGAGCCCTCCGTGCAAAGCGACATGTCACTACAGCGATGGCCGCCCACGAACTCTATGCTGGTGGCCTCTTTTAAAACCTCCCGAAAGACGTCGGCGGAGCGCAAGTCGTCCAGGCTCAGCGACCGGGCCGCCCCCCCGCGCGCCCCCGCCCCGCCCTCACTCGTGTCACACGACCACGATTTACAAAGCAATTTACGTCGGCCGAAGACCCGCTCGCGGACCTCTACACTTTCCATATCCAACGCGTCCTGCCTGCTAAGCTTTCGTTCGAAGAAGTCAATAGCATTTTGCCTCAGCAAACCTTTGCTTTCAAAGGGAGGGAGGACGACCTCCGCTAAAATATTACGTTCGCCGCTTTCAGAATTTTCTAAGGATTCATCGTTGTTGCTGGCGTCGTCATTCGTCTCGTCCGTGGTGACATCCTTGAGGTCCAGCGCCAAGGCGCCGCACGGCTTGCGCAATGCCTGGGCGAGGTGTGCGGTGTGCCCCACCCGGCTCAGGTAGCGCGTGCGGATGTCGCCGAACACGTCCGCCTCCCCCGCGACATGCCCCACTGTCTGCCCCGCTGTCTGCCTCGCTGTCTGCCTCGCTGTCTGGTCGCCGACCTCACAATCCCTGCAAAATGTTTTCTCGTCGTCGGAGCGACACCGCGCGCTCTCACACGACTCTGACCTGTCAACACCTGCATTGGCACACCAAAACTTGATTAGACACGTCATTTGTCATAAGTAAATATGTACAAGATACGATAGATGCAAATTGTTAGTGTTTTGATGACGACTGGAGCTGAAGCACTAGACAATGCACGGTTAGTGCGGCGGACGATGCGTTAATTCAGCCGCGGTTGGGGCGGGGCGGTGGCCCACCCCCAGGGTGGTTGTGGGCACGGCTCTTATGCGGCACCGAGCTCGCGTCGGAAGGCACTATATTACAGCAAAGTAGAACTTGTCAAGCTGAAGGATATTTATAAAATGGACAAAACCCGCAAATATCATTCTCAATTCTACATTTCAGACTAAGTCCTACGGGCGTCATGCTGCGTGGCGGGGCGGGGCTCACCGGGGCGCGCCTGCAGCTGGTCCTCGAGCGCGCGCACGCGGTCTCGGGCCGCCTTGTTCTCCTGCACGAGTCGCTCCAGCTCGCGCTGCGCCTCCGTCTTGAAGTCGTTGGCGACGCGGACCGTCATCAGCAGGTCGCTCTGGAACTGCTTCCATTCCGCCTCCTGGAGCACGCACATGCTTCTAGCTACAGTTTTGACATATATCTCCTCAGGTAAGGCATAGCGGCGTGCAACGGGGGGATACCGACGTCGCGCTCCTTGTCGCGCTGCAGCTGCGAGAGCCGCGCCCGCGCCTCCTGCAGCTGGCGCTCCAGGTCGCCGGCGCGCGCCGCCGCCTCGCCCGCGCGTGACACCAGCGACAGCTTCTCGTCCGCCGCCAGCTGCGCCTGCGCACGCACACACTTTACTGCATCGCAAACAAACAAACAATAACAATATAACGAGATAATTGAAACAATGTAAGAGAGCAGGACGCGGCACCTGGATCTGCAGCTCGGAGACGGTCTCCTGCAGCGAGTGCAGCTGTGCCTGCAGCGCCGCCCGCTCCTGCCGCGCTTGCTGCACCTGGAACTCCAGCTCCGAGATCGTCGACTTGGCGTTGTTGCGCGACACCTGCACACGCCACACGCCGCATACAGTGCCCGCTCCCAAAGACATCGTCACACGCATCATACGACAGAAGTACCAGTGCATCGTCGTGCAGCTTGCGGGCGTCGTGGTGCGCGCGCTCGAGCTGCCGCTGCGCGTGCGCCAGGCGCTCGGCTAGCGCGTGCGCGCGTGCAGCCGCCGCGTCCGCCTCGCGCCGCGCCGCTGCCGCCGCCGCCGCCTCCGCCGCCGCCGCGCCCTCCGCCGCGCCCGCCAGCTTCGCCTTGGCCGCCTCCAGCAGGCCCTCCAGCGTGCCCAGCTGGTGCTGGCGCGCGCCGGCCAGCTCGCGCGCCGCGCCCGCCTCCTGTTCCCAATGCGCGCAGCTCGACTCCGCGCGCTCCAGCGCTGCCTCGGTGCTCCTGTGCCCGCACAATGCGTCGATATCGAAGTCAGCGGAGGCGGCGCCCGCGGCTTTCGGGCTAACGAACAGATATTGAACTGACCTAAGGCGGTCGGCGAGCGTCTCGTTCTCCTTGGAGGCGCGGTCGTGTGCGGCGCGCGCCTCCGCCAGCTCGGCCGCCAGCTGCTCCTGTCGGCCCAGCAGCAGTCGTCGCTCCTCCTGCGCCGTCTGCGACATACACATTCCCGCATCGACACCTTTGTCCATTTCGTTGTTGGTAAAACGGTATATAAAATTTATATTATAAAAAGTATTCACAGTACCTTGAGCACGGCGTAGAGGTGCCGACCGGGGTCGCCGAGGTCGCCGGCGGCCAGCGCGTCCGGCTCCACGCCCTCGCGCAGCAGCAGCTCCTGCAGCGTGTCCACCTGCAGACGGCCCCGGCTGTACTCGACTGCTTTACTCTATACGCTTCCTTCACGAGGCTCGGCCTCGAGTGAACGCGGGGCGGTACCTTGGTCCTGCTGTCCTCGAGCTTCTCGGTCTGCCGGCAGAGCGACTCGAGCAGCACCTGCTTCTCGTCGGCCAGTCGCTCGTTGTCGGCGTGCGCGTCCGCCAGCTGCGTCTGCAGGTCGGCCAGCTCCGCCAGCGTCGCCTGCAGCTCCTCGCTCGTGCTGCCGGAACAACACACCGCCGCACAGACTATACCATCACTATGCAGTAAGCCATCAGATGCCAGAATATAACGATAGGTAAATTCATGACAGCTTGACATTTCTAGCGCCGATATTAAACTAATTAGTTTAAACGATACGAATTTATGGAATACGTCTAGCCTAATGATAACGTCACATCTCAGAGGTTGCAAAATTCTAGCCGGTAAATTAAATTTAGTCGATAATGTGATGAATACGCCGACGATTGAGCAGAGTACACATAGAGAGAAATTTTATAGATGCAAATCGACTGCAAACTGCGAGTGCGGGGTGTACCTCGCGACGACGCCCGCGCAGCGACGCGTGCGCATGCCGCTGCAAGCCCGGGGTAACGTCCCCTCCATAATGTAAAAATTCATCAAATTAAGACGTAATTCCTTATAATGGTTAGATATATTAGTTTAATTGGCGACGATCGTGTGGTGTGTGAGGAGTGTACACGCACCTGTAGTGATGCTCCTCCATCTGCAGGATTCTGTCCTGCAGGCAGGCCACCGACACCTCGCTCAGCGACGACGAGGAGTGCTTGTCCCACTCCGGCGTGCCCGCCTCGCCCGCGCC
This sequence comes from Papilio memnon, assembly GCA_003118335.3. Taxonomy (NCBI): domain Eukaryota; kingdom Metazoa; phylum Arthropoda; class Insecta; order Lepidoptera; family Papilionidae; genus Papilio; species Papilio memnon. The sequence goes on from LD689794.1 coordinate 27,546, forward strand.
CTCGCCCGCGCCCTCGCCCTCCGGCTCTCCCTCGCCGTCGCCTTCACCCTGCGACACGTTTCATTTAAGAGGTTAAAAAATATAGTGTCTGGGAACTTAAACGAGAGATGTATGGTGTGAGAAGAGGTACGCCGGGACTAACGTTGTGTGCGAGCGCGATGGAGGCGGGCGCGGAGGAGTGCATGCGGCGCGGCGCCGGCGCCAGCAGCAGCTGACGCTTCTCGCTGTCGGAGAGTGGCGAGTGCGCGACGCCGCGTAGCCGCGCCCGCAGCGCACCGTTCTCATCGGCCAACCGCTCCACGGCGGCCGCGCGCTCCGCCTCCTGCGCGCGAAGACGCGCCACTTCGCCGCGCAGCCGCGCCGCCTCGCCCGCCGCCTCGGAGAGCCGCGCCGCCAGCCGCGTGCGCTCCGCCTGGCCCGCCGCCACCTCGCGCCGCAGCGCCGCCGCCACGCCCTCGCCCTCGCCCTCGCCCTCGCCCTCGCACCCCGCCACGCCCTCACCCTCCAGCATCCCGGCCGACCCCGCCGACGCCTGCCACAATAAACAATTCTCTGTCAACGTAATGTAGATCATAAGTACAAAGTAAAGCCATAACTAAATTACCAAGTATGTATAGCTACCATTTAAGCAGTAGACGAAGATTATCCTTATATTACAGGTGATCCGGACGCACCCTGGCGAGACGTTCATCTCGAGAGATGCCCGACCGGCGGCATCGTGTGAAAAAATAAATGAAACCGAGTCGTACCTCAGAAGGCGGACGGGGGCGAAGGTCGAGGTGAAATGCGTGCATGTGGGGGTCCAGCGTGACGGGCAGGCTGACGCACTCTTGCGAGCCGCGCCGCGACCCCAGCTCCTCGGCGCTGCCGTACTCCCTCAGCGCGCCGACAGCGTCCGCCTCACCCCGCGCACACTCCTCCGCCAGGGCATTGTTGTCACCCGGCTCCGGCTCCCGCTTCTTGTGCGCCTTGTGCAGCTTGTCCTTGGAGCCGAATATCTTGAGCGGCTTGTCCCGCGCCGGTGCGACCTTGTGGTGCTTCGAGTCGAGGCTGGAGACAGAGGGCGCGCCCTTGAGCGCGGGCTCCTGTTTGCCCTGTTGCCCTCTACGGAACAACGATTTGAACTTCATCATCTTGAGCTATCGCATGTTCGTTTCGTATCACTGATCGCTATAGTTCGTGTACGGCATGGCGTGCGCACCGGAGACCGCTCGCGTTAATCAGGAGTCATTCAATGTCGCGCGACCGACTTCGAGCAGCACGCGGACCTGATCATGCAATTGACAAGTACTAATGAAATACTTCTTAACATTATATTGGACCTATCTTTACATAATTAACAATGTGTAATTTAAGATTCATCTAAAAGGTGAGATGATGCGAGCGACCGGACGGTTTGCATCTCCTAGCTCCTTAAAAAAAGAAAAAAAAACATGCATATTCCCTATTAACGTTAACGCAATCATTTGATTTCCCAAAATTTTTAAAGTTACGCTAGAAATGTTTGGTATTTATTGTAAACACAGCGTTTCTCTAACTTACGCAATACTTTAAAGCTGAAGGAAACAATAAATGAAATGCTAACATCTAATGCAACAACAATGGGAAGTGAGCGCGCTGTGCGAATTTTAAAACGGTTTAATTTCATTTTCACTTGGAAGTGAGATTATTACTCAGTTATCCGCGACATTGCGCGCCTACGCATGTCGCATGCTGAGCGCGACAGAGGCGAGAATCGCGTGCCGTGCGCTCGGCGCATGTGGTACGTACGTGGTACGTGAGAAAAGTCCAAATACAGGCCGTAGTGTTAGCCGGTGACGGTGAGAACTGCCGTCCGACGTCTCCGACGTCCATACAATGCGGCTACCACGCTGCACGAGTCCGACACGACATGATGACTACAATGCTTTCTACGACTAGTGAAACGGTTTAGATTAAATTAAATATGCATATTACTATAGAAATAGAAAACAACATTATCTGATATGAATTCTGCAGCTTGATAATAATAAGCAATGTGCATATGACGCCAAATTGGACCAAACTTTTTTTAAGTATACTTTATTTCACTGTAAACAAGATATCAAAACTAACTTTAAATTAGAAATAAATTAAGAGAATCATAAATGACCACTTATTTGTACCTGGAATAATGAAAATGAATGGGTTTTTGAGTTTTGATAACTCTGAGAACCAATGTGATACTTTGTTGTTTTTTACATCGAAGTGACATCTGAGCGAATGTGATGAATGAATTGAATGAAATGGGACGATTGACGTCACATGTCTCAGGCTAACTCCGGCCGCGTTTGAGTCGCACGAATTTTATTTTTATTTTTTAGCTCAATAGTTCAATATTTTTGAGTCAATATTTTTTTCTGGTTATCTTTTAACAAGTAGAAACGTTTGAAAAAAGAAAAAAAACACATGTATATTCCCTATTGTTACTTGTACGTGCGACCGCTACGTTGTGTCTTGATTGGTGTCAATCATTGTGTAATCATAACATAGGTAGGAGTATGTGTGAGCTGTGCATGTGTTCAACCAACAGTTCACAGAATGCTGGTCATCTGTGCAGCGGGGACTGACATTCTAACAGCACACGGATATTTACTTATAACATTAAAGCATTTGGCCAAAAAAGAATAATGAAGCTACATGAGTTAACAAGAACTCTGTCACTTTAAAAGGTAATATATTATAGATAGTTGGTATTTCGTACTTCAGAACTTGCATTGTCCATTTTTATTTGTTTCGAGCCTCGTGGACACTTGCTAAGTAATAAGTGTTACAAATGTTTTGGTATGCGTTATGCACGGTAAGAGCGGATGTCAATAACTTAATAATAAGGAGGCCACAGCTCCCGCGGCGGGCGCGGAGGGCGCGGAGGGCGCGGTGACTAAGTTACCGATAGCGCCTACAATACACCTACATATCATCGCTCGCGTCTGCTCTAATAACGTTGTTTACTTAGCCAGTAATTACATCTTCAACATAATGTCCTGTTATAAGGATAGTGAGCATGTGCTAGCGTTACTGCTACTTACTGTCACTGTGTACTTACTGTCATATCTGCAGTCGAGGCACGAACTACACCTATACTTGGTAGTACCAAGCAGGTACCCTACGCTACCTTGCCAGCTGGCCACGTCAACCTGTCTGCTTGTTGTATGTATGCATCGGTGGTTATTTGTATATTATGCTGTCACACTAATGACTTTAACTAGGAACATTTGCCTCAGCCCGTGGCTCACTTTGTTTTGACTTCATTTGGATAAGGTGAGGTGATTGAACCTGTCGCATCAGTACCTGCCGTCAGTTTCCTAGATGACGATTAGTATTTCGAACACATCTTTCTTTGTATAACAGAATTTAAGATGCAAGCAGAAATTCTCGGAGCGGATAGAGGCGATGGTTGAGTGAGACAAAATGATAATGAGAACAACGATCCAAAAAATAAAATAAGGCAACCATCTGTTAAGTGTTAATATTGTCTCAGCTGGTATGTATATAGCTGCGCAATACTCACATATATGTTGTTAAAAAAAATGTAAAAATCTCATCTATGTTCCACTAGTTTCGCCCGCGATTCCGTCCGCGTGATATTAAAGAAAAACTAAAGACAGTAGCCTATGTGTTCTTTCGGACTATCCTCTACATCAATCAATATTTATTTATTTATTTATTTATTTATTTAAAAGCCACTCAGCACATGTGCTGATCTTCTGATCTTATTTCAACTATGCTTATTAAAAGTATAATCACTAACAGATAAAGTAACTATTTTGTATGTATTATTGTTACTTTCTAGTCGTAAGTCTTCCATATGAATAAATAAATATCAGAAATAGTGATAGTCTATGACATAGATCCAAGCCATCTCGCTCGCACATCAACTATCGTCTACATACTAACGTCTATCTTGTATTGATTTGTTTCTTTAAACTGTACAATGAATGTGTCAGGTAGGTAGTAAAGTGGCTCGTGCGCGTGTCATTACTTCCTGGCCTTTCCATTGTATCCTCGATTACATTGTCTCACACTACGTAACAACGGTCCATCTATAATTTATATTGTACAAAATTTCTATATAATTAATAATTGTTTAAATGTAGCGCATCCAGCATCAACGACATGCAGAGCAGCGAGGGCGGCGGCGCAGGCGCAGGCGACGTGCGCTACATGTTTACAAACAGACGCCCACTCGACACCGCCTTCTTATTTATGTTCCATATACAGATGCCATTTTATATAATTTTATTTAAAGTCCTTAAATTTAGGTAACACCTAGGTATTCTAAAGAAAAGGAACATTGGTAATTATAATATTAACTAACGGAACCTCTTTAGTAGTATTTAATAAACATATTAGCAAATTTTAGCACTAAGCTTGTTCTCAAATGCGTTTTACGACAATAGTGGAATGGCGGGATTCGAACTCTCGACCACGTGATCGTCTCTCCGTACCCTTAACTATTAGGTTATGGCGCGCTTCGTCGCAGATTCAGCTGTGTTTTTGTTTCGGTTCAGTTCGCTTTTGACTTTTGTATCAGTACGCTAACAGGCTAGACGCCTAATTGACAATAATATTCAGTGACCCGTGCGTCCGCGCCTCACCGAGAAGTTGATTTGATGCGCTACTGGCAGCTGGCAGCACACCCGCACCGCTGCTGACCCAAGGTTCGGCTGTACAATATCCGGTCGTCCGCTCTATGTCTATTAAATTAACGGTTTATGTGTGCTTTTGACTGCAAACATTGATTGATATTAATTAACGAATTTTACATATTCGATTAGAAAACAATTGACAAAATTGAATTCGCTAAGTAGTTATATCAAAGAAGAAAACTTAAAAAAAAAACGTATATGAATTAATTCAAGGCCCATATGTAACTTCGTTAAGTAAGTAGTCGGAGCTACACGTAAGAATAATGGAAAGGAAGCAAGTAACTAGGAGATGCAAAACTACGTGTACACAAGTGTTGTGTTGTGTTGTCACAGTCACAGTCACAGGCCACATCTGCCCGCCGCGCCGCCGCGATGCCGCCTCGCAGACTTCCACCCCGATCACCGCCACGTCACATTGGCGTTGATTCACACACACAATACACACCATGACCGAATAAACAATACTTTAGTCGTAGTTGTCAAAATGCAACCAAGTTTCGAATAATATCACCGGCCCGAGTACGTCGTTACCGACCGCGCAGTACGAGCACGATTCGCGTTTTAAAATTCCATCGGTCGTCGCAGCCAACGGTCGCGGCTCGCAGCCCGTTCACACATTAATTTACTATCCGACCGATAGCAAAACATTCGTCGGACGCCGGCTGGCAACGATTTAAACTGTCTTTACAATTTAGTTGTATCGTATTACTGGAACACAATCCGCGGGATCGGAGAAACGACATCCTTCTCTGTTCAGCGCTCTTGTACCTTAAAAGGAACGCACGTGTCGTAAAAAGAGATAGACGTATTAGAGAAAATTGCTTAACTTTATCACGTGTATTGTACTGACTCACGGTTTTGCTGATAGCCAATATACAACTTTATGTATACGATTTAGAGCTTATTGTTGCATGTCGTCCATCTGGTATGACTCGCCCGTTTTACGCATTTTGCTTAATCAGCGCCAAATTTAAAAACTACAGGTATTTGATTTACAACGAACTTATTGAAGTAGAAGTAATATTAATTAATGAAACATTATATTATTTAAGAAACATACGCCACTTAGGTCTACGCAAAAACATTTTTGGAACACATATTAAATAGTGACATCTAATGGTATAGATCTTGAAAATAAAACAGCTAACTTAGACGGCCCAGCTTTATTACAGTTATTGATTGATGGTCCAGTATCCTCTAAATATTCAGTTTGATTTGTATAATATTTGATTTCAAGTAAAAATAATCATAAGTTGGTATTCTGACTACGACTTACGTATAAATGTAATCGCGGAGAGGTACAGGATTACAGGAGGATTGCTAATACACCTTTGTTACTAGACTTATTGCTAATGCAGATCGTCACTCTAAAACTACAATTCGATCAGTGATACAGAAACGTTCGATCAGGTATGTCAAATCAATACTCAATACTAATATAATAAAGCTTAAACACACAGTACTTAGTTCTGTGGGATGTCAGCAATATCAGTACATTTTTGAATAATTATTTTTTTATTATAATACAATAAAAAGCCCTAAACTTACGACACGCTTTAGGCTATGTAATTTCACACTATTGAACTTCGGGAGTAAATGATTTGAAAAAAAAAACGACTTGTGAGAAAGGGACAAAGCTACAAGCTGATAACATCAAGGAAGGACGGTTGCCATGGTAACGGTAATTGTAATGTCAAAGGCCGTCGTTTCCATTTGTGCATTCGAATTTTGACATTTACAATTAAAAATTTCACAAATGGAAACAATAAAATAAAGTTTTAATATCATACAGGGAATATCTCCTGTCAAAATAAAAATAAAATTGTTGACTTACCTCGCTGGTACGGGAGGCGCGGTGCTTTGGTGTACGTTGGAGTTGGTCCACTCGTTGTTATTGTTTATTAACTTATTGATCCGTAGCTTCGTCTTCTCCGGCAGGCGGGGCTTCAGCGAGGGCGGCAGGACGCTCGCGTCCTCGCTGGCGGCACCTTTCCGACCTTGCTTCGGAGTAACAGATCTCTTGACGATTTCAAGTATGACATTTGAAGTTTTATTTTGAGACTTGCGGTGCACTGGCTCGGGATTGCGGTCTGGGGGCGGCTGCGGCACCCGGTGCGGGCGTGCGGGCCGCTCGGGCCGCTCGGGCCGCGCGGGCCTGTCCAGCCGGCTCACGGGCTTCGAACGTTCTATGCCTTTTTTAGATTTCAATTTATCGTCTAAATGCGACACTGTAAACGAATTGTTCAACGATTATAAAATAATAACGTGGTGCAAAAAAAAGACAAAAAGTTAGTTATGAAAATTTCAATAAAACGTATTGTTATGTAAAGTTCCAACCTGATCTAGGTCTGTTTCTAGTGACAGGCTTTGCCTCCGCGTTGCCTATCTTAGTGGTGTCCTCGACGGAGCGGGTGAGGCAGGGGGCGCGGGGGGCGGTGACCGCCTTGCTGCGCGAACTAAAAGTCGCTTTAAAAAAGTTGGCCGACAGCCGCCTGCGTACGCCTTGGAGGCTAGAATTGCTAGCTCGATTTGACTCGCTGTAAGGTTGTCTAAAGAGAAAACAAAAAGTATGTTAGGGGACACCCGGATTTGAACCGGGGACCTCTCGATCTGCAGTCGAATGCTCTACCACTGAGCTATATCCCCTTCGCAAACGCGTTTCAAATTATAGCATTTTTTGAAATTTCAAAATTTGCGATTGATTTGATACTAATTTTAAAATTATACAATAGATATCTCTTACTTCAATTAGAAAACTATACTTTTTCCATGTTTACAAATAGCAACAACAACTTACTGTATTTTGATATCTGCAGGCACTCTCGGCGCCTTCTGCTGCATAACCTCCTCGATCTACAAACATTTACCTTGTTAATAAACTCATTTCAGCTATATTTTCACGTGTGTTGCTGTTACATTGGACAGAGAAGTAGACGGGAATCTGACAGAACTGCCACCACCTACCATAAGTGGGTATTGTAACGACAAAATAATAAACACAGTGCGCAGTCAGCAAGGAGTGCAGCGCCCAGCGCAGCGTGTCGTCGCGCCGCGGCCGCCGGACGGTTATCGCCTCAAATGTCACTATCATTATTGATTACTGTTTGTGATTACCACGATAAATTTATATTCTCTTGTTCTTCGTACACCTGCCCACATCTTCACTTCTATCTTATGTAACAAAACCTATTTATTTTTAAACAATATTATTGGACAATATTTTTAATATTTGATCAGTGCTGCAGTTATTACATTGATATGTACGTATATCGCTTAAAGTTAATATTATAATACAATTACTACATAACTTGTCTACCTAGTTGGGGTCACATTTTAACATATAAATGACACTGACAATGTCATATTTTTTATTTCAAAGTCCGAAATACAAACCTATAATACAAAATAATGCCAGCTATAATAATAGGTACTATAGTGCTTGTATTTATACCCTGAGCATGAATATAAAACATGCGGACAAAGTCGTGGGCAGCACCTATAGTCCGGAACAAATGCATTCAATATTATACATACTCCTAAGCGGAGGTAGGTAATATCGTTGCGATACTGACTGACACGACGACCTACATTTGTGTGTTTGATCAGATCAGAGCGGCATCTACACCAATATGTAAACACCAACACGTCCTGGCACCAGCAGAGGCAGAGTGTATCTTTGTCGCAAGGAAGCGCTTTGCTCTAGATAGCGTGACCTTGAGCTGGGAGGCAGCCGCCGCGCCAGTGCCGCGCCGGGCTGTCTTATCGCACGTGACGCCACACTAACATTAGACAGCTATCTATATCACAAGTTACCTTTAAGAATCTCAACAGCTGTTGACTGCTGTCCACAATCGGTCAATCTCATCATCGTGGCGATTTAGACGTGTAAATGGCACTAAGTATATTTCCACCACACAGATCAGCTAGCAGAGCAGCCTAGCCGGCTGTCCAGCGCTACCCACGCGCCGGCCGCTGGCTCACAACACAACTTTGCCCAACAAGAACCGGCCGCAGTCGACGTCGCAATGACGCCGCTCACTTTCCTTTTTATATCGAGACAACAGAAAAGCAACACATAAGCAGTTAGGATATATATATAGGTATATATTGCATCAGTGTACAGTGTACAGTTTAGGTACTTTTTATTTCTGAGAAGAGTCGTAAAAACGAATATTTTTGGCGCTAAAAAGTAAACGTTACTACGACTTCGAAGATTTTTACTTATTTATACAATTTACAATCCATAATGAACAAAACAAACTAAATATATGCAAAAGAGAATTTCAAGTTTCAAGTTTCAAGGTGTACGTTATGTTGCGCAACAGCTTGCGATGTCCTACGCCAACTTACTAATATGGAAATAGATTTATTACGTTTTATAACTTTGCTAAGTAATCAGGAGGGCGCAGAGTGTGGGCGTCCCTCCTGCTGCTGGCACTTCGTTATAACTACGTTGTCGTCAGGTCATATTCGATACCACCCAGGGGATCTGAGCCCTAAACTAACTTAGAGATGACGAGGCCTTAGTCAACCTCGCTGGTTGACTGACATCACAAACATCTATGATTGTGTTCGTATGAACGCGCTATTAATGTACAAATGTTTAATTGTAAAATCGAAACGTCGTGCATGGCGGGGATAGAAGCAGGAACTGCAGATTACAAGCGTCAAGCGCTAAATATCTGAGTGACACGCTCTTGCTCGGGGAAAGCTCGGCCGTGCACTTGCATCATCACACACTTACGGTCGCGACGGAGCTAAGAGCAGAAGTGATGCTAGTTACGTTCTGCATCTTGTGAACGAATGTTTTAGCCGGGACGCAGTTCCCCAGCAGACACCTGACACCGCACCGCTGTATAAGTTCGCTGCAAAATCTTCAACAACTAGCAGAAGGCGGCAGCAGGTGACGGCGATACACCACATCACAACGCCTCGTTATCGCAATTCTCAAAAATGGCAGATTCAGTAAGACTGCATACTCGCACCACACGTACTATAAAAGTGTAAACTTGATAATGGTATCTAACCTGTCGGAGCCTCCAGCGGTAAGTATCACAATTGGTGCAGGATTAACTTAATATTTGTCGGCGCACCACTACAGATTGGAATCGGGTAGTTATTTATCAATGAACTTTTACAATTTGCTGAGACGTATGCAGTGCGGCGCGCGACAGTTTCGGCAAACGATTCGCGAACAACTGACACACACACACACAATCACAAACCACAGCTCCACTTCACTTATCAGTGTCAACGCTGGGCTTCCACTGTCGATGCAAACATAAAATAAACATTTTAAACAAAGTTAAGTAACTCTCCACCTTTTTTTCAGAAAAAACTGAGAAAACAATTATTTTTTGAACGAATGTGTTGATAGTGGAATGCCACGCGATAGTGTTGATAAAAGATAGTGTGAATAGCAGCGTAAAGATATTTGTAGTCATATGCCGGGCGCGGCGGGGAATGCTATGACCCCAGGGGGCAGGGGGGGTGTCACATAGTCGTGGTCAAGTCAAGAGTTTGACAAAATTCATATATTTTGTTTGTTTTTATATAGTTTGACAAATTTCATATATTTTACATGACCCCCCC
>LD689794.1:41615-70732 GCA_003118335.3 Papilio memnon
ACCGCCGTCGGGCTCGGGGTGGGCGGGCGAGACAGGCGCAGCGGGTGGGGCTGCAGCGACGGGTGGGGTGAGCGCAGGGGGCGCGTCGCCAGCGGCGGCGTCGCGGCGATCCGGCGCCGAGGGGGTGGCACCCTCCGCCGCGGGGTCGAGCAGCGCGGTGGCGGGCGGCACCTCGGGGGTCTCGGAGGGCGCGCGCGAAGTCGGTCTATTGGCGATCTCCTCATACACCTCCGACAGCGTGTTGACGACGCGACTTCGATTCAACAGTCGTGCCATGAAGTAAGACTCTGCAGGATTACCGTAATTAGTGATAGAGTCTTCGACGTTGTCGCGCGGCGTGTCCTCGCGGCCGGGTATGGAGAAGCGTCCGTCCAGTGTGGCACACGGAGGCAGCGGTGTCTTGTCGGCGGCGTCCGGCGTCGAGGCAGGTTTGTCGACTTCGGAATACCGCGTCATTATGGTGAGGCCGTTCTGCGGCACGTGCCGCGAGTCGCCGTCGCCGCTCGGCGTAGCGGCTGTCGCGTCGTGTGCGGCGGTGGCAGGGGGCGCAGGGGGCGCAGGAGGCGCGGCTGCGGCGGGCGGCGGGTGCGCGGGGGGCACTGCGGGCGCGGAGGCGTGCGGCGCGTGCGGGCGATGCGCGGCGCCGGTGCGCGAGCGCAGCACGGTGGCGCGCGGCGGGCCCGGCGGGTCCAGCATCAAGGTGACTACTGACGTGTTGTCTGCTCTCATTCGCGTGTTGGACCACCTGGAAGACGGCAGGTTCAGTAATGCTCCACGGCCAGCACGGAGCCGGGTAGTGGGAGGGAGTGAGGTACCTGTCGAGGGCGTGGTCGACGAGGCTCTTGGAGGGGTTGAGCCAGTCGCGTGGGGGCCCGGCGGCGCCGAGCAGCGCAGCCTCGTTGTGGCGCTCCGTAGCCTGCACCAGTGCCACCGCGCCCTCCGCAGACAGCATGTTCCACAGCCCATCCGTTCCGAATATTAAACACCTGAAACATTCATTACCACATTGCCACCTTTCATATGCTACTTAATACCTATCTATTTAAAGAAAATTGATGTTCACATTATGATGACACAAGATATACAGATGCTCACCTGAACTTGGCGGGGTCTATGGTCAACACGCCTACATCTGGGTCTGGACTAACAATGAACTCATCATTTTGAGGGTTATAGCTCCAGAGGTCGCCCAGGGACCTCGCCACAGCTAGGAATGGTATCTCGTCCATTGGAGTATTCTTTTTGATAGGTCCCTTGTGTCCGAGTCGTGGTCTGTTCCACACGACGCGCGGCACGCCCGCCTTCGTGATCACCTTGCCCCCGCATCTCTGAATCCTCTCTATTTCCGCGCTCGATTCCGGTTTATGATCAGACGTAAGCGGTTTCGCCGCCCACTCTTCACAACCTACAAAGCATCGGGTTCATGACTAGTTTATTCTTATTCTGTGAGCTATGCAGTACACAATCACAAATTAATAGCATAGTAATCACTTGTTAATTTTAATTATTTTCGTGTCAAAGATAACAAGTGGCCACCAGTAAAATGGTATATGGAAGATAATTAAATTTCAACTATAATTATGAGTGTGAAGGTACATTGGTAAAGAAGGCATAGAGAGAGACGACTGAGATATGCATTATAGTATGAAAGTGTAGAAACAAGAATGGGAAAGGGAGATGATGAATTACAATTCAACTATAATATTGTGCACTTCCACTCCACACTGGAACAACAGTACAAAACAAAATGTCTGTTCTGTCCTGTGTAGGCAATTTTGTACATATTTATACTGGAAACTGAAATATTGAAACAACATATTCAGGAAAATTCCTAAACTATACCCTGAAATACTTCATAAATTGTACTTATTCACATGTATCTTTATTTCATATCATGTATATAATATATTTTACATGATTTATATAATAAATATTAAAATATATTATATAAAAAAAAGAGCACCGGTTGCGGAGTCCGATGACTCAAGCAACCAGTGGTCAGGGCTACAGAGACAGGAACCTCCTCACAATGCGTGCGGTTTCTAAAATAACCGCCTTTTGAATCGGGCCCTTAATCCAAAAAATTGTACTTATTATTAAGTGAAAGACTTAATAAGTTGCACTTTTTTGCTGCTGCCGCACAAGGTTCTGCTGCCAATCCACGGCAACAATGAGCATACTGACCCTCCTTTTGATATCCCAGCACTATGGCGGAGTCACCCACATGTCCTATGTATATCTTGCCGCGCCGGATGAACGCCACACTGGCAGTGGTGCCGGCTGTGCTCGGCAGACCTGTCACAGTTTTGGGCCATTTTTCTGAAAACCATTTTAAGCAATTCAGAAATCTGTATTGTTTGATACTGAAACATAATCTAAAACTATACATATATTTGTTAATATTACAAGACATTTAAATTATACAACATAAAAACTGGTTAAACTGCTTTCACTTTGGAAAATGTGTGGGAATCGCAAATATTGAGCAATTATACCATTAGATGAGATGGTTACTTCAAATATTGTTCACAGTTTCAATCACAAAAATTATTCAAATCTCTTTTGTTGACTCAATGTCAAAGCACTCAGAAAAAACGTAGTGAGCACACAACAAGGTCACGCAAAAGTTTTTGCACAATCTGCGAGCGCAGACATTCTCCTCAACAAGCCGAAGCTCCCAAAGATGCTCGCAGAATCAAAATTGATAAAGAGCTCTTAATATAAGAGTTACCTAGTTCTTTCCACATGTTCAAGTGGGTCAACATGTAACCATTGCGAATGGCTTTGAGGACGTCCTCATCGTTGTCGGACCAGAATTGCCGTTGTTTCACTATAGAATCCATTAAATGTTCCTTGGCAAAGGCAGCAGCCTCGCTCCCTCCATGGCCATCGTATATCCCGAAGAAAGCGTACTCCAAGTCCCTTTCGTCTTCCGTTTGTTGATAGGCAACGGAAAACAAATCTTCCATATACTTTCTCCCGCCTTGACTGCAGTGTCCAGTCACACGTAAATTAACACCAATCGACGGTGGCATTTTGAAACGGTAACACAATAACTTAAACGCAAAATATTATGATTTTGTTATAAAATATACTTTTCCACATTTTGCATTTGCAATTACTCTGGTTGCAAGTTGAAAGAGAACTGAAAAAGACAGGTCACGTGGACATATTGATTGCTACGCGTGTTCACTTTCCCATGGCTGTTGTAATGTGTCAGAAAGAGAAAACTGTATATCAGAGATTTCGTTACGAGCTGAAAAGAAACAGACGCCATAATGGATTCCGCCATTTTCCATGCGATAGACGACGTAATGTGTACCAACTTATCTATAGACGATTTTTTATTTAGTCGGAGGTGTTTCAAAATATTAATAAATATATAAAACTATAGTCACGAAGAAAATGCTAAAACTCAGGGCACTATTATTATTAAATACTAAAAAGAGTACCTCCATCTACTTATCAAAAATATATTAGGTATTTATTGTCCTTGGTATGCTCTATGGAATCCCAATAATTTAAGTAGGCCTAGTACACACGACTTATTAATTATTCAGAATCATTAAAATACCATTAATTTCTTAGCTACCTCTAAACTAAAACGCTCAATGTATTCTTCGTTCGAAAATTTAACGAATAGTCTGTTAAAAATTGTTCACTTTAGGTGCTAGATGGCTTTCTTATTCAGGATAAAACAAGCAGTGTGCTTGCACAGAGCTTGTTACTGAAATCCGATAAGTCATTCATTATATTAATGCTTATTAAGTGCGGCATACTCAAGTAGATTTTTCTTAACTGGTATTAATTCAAAAAGTAATTTTACTACATACAATTTATTGTATACCTAACAAATACAGATATAGCTTAATGGTCTATTTATTCCTCTGTAACTTCCCATGGTTTTTCTGGTCTGTGCATATCCCAAGGGTTAGGTTTCTTGTAAACATCTGGCTCCTCCAGTTTAACTCCACCATGAACAACTTCATTCAAAAACTTTTCAACTTTTCCTCCTTTTGCAGGTTTTATATCACAATACATTTCTGTGATGCCTGATTCCAGACATCTTTGGGCAAAAACTCTGCCCAGATTATAGTATGCAGATGTGTCTGTGATGCTGTAGAGTTGTTTCCTTAAGGCCCATTCAGAGGTCCTTGCTTCAACAACGGGCCCATTCACATAATGAATAACTTGTGCTGTAACTGTCCTGTTGCTCCTTGTCAATGCTAACCTGAAAGTTACAGTTTCACAGTTTACTTGCTGCAGACTTATGCTACAAGCACAAACTCAATTAATGTGAGAAAAGCCAATGGCTTAGTTCTTACTGTTGTAACATTTTACTTATTCTTATAACTTACATTGACTCCACCTCCACCTATTAATGGTTATAATAACGGCTAGGATAATTTAAGTTCTTTAGTAAGGTATGTTATCTAACAATACTTGATAACATGATATAGTAATAGTGAAAAGGTATGATCAATAATTAATCAAATTAAGTCGCACGAAATTCGTCTAAATGTATCAATACTTGCTTTAATGTATAAGAACTAAAAAATAGTTAAATGAAGAACATACGTGTGCCAATATTTGCGTCCTAGTTTTTCTAAGTGGTAACCATCTGGTTTACGGGCTATTCGGAGTTTTTCCAGGTTCCTCGGATTTCTGTTTACAAATTCTGGAAACGATGATGTAAATCTAACCAGCTGACTTAAAATAGTGTGGTTCTTTGATGAAAACATTTTATTTTCATTTAAATTACTAGGGCAAGTAGAATAATATAATAAAAACACTTAGTACCTAGAAAAAATATTTTAAGGTTATGTTATTGTATTTTTTTTAATCTATATCACTCTATGACTATCAGTGTTGCCAATGAAATCTCTTATCCGGCCGTGTACATTGTGTAAAAAGGCAGTGATGTGTGGGAAACGATCATCGGTCGACCCGGCCGCCCGTAGCACCAATAAAAAAGGAAAACTTTTCAACAATACCTAAATGTGGCTATTTTAACGTTTTTAATATCAATGAACGGTGTCAAAATTGTCCCTCCTTTGTTTTTGTAAAATCGTAAATAGTTTATTTATATTTCATTGCTCCCGGTTCAAATCATTGTAAAATTAAAAAGCTGTTTAAAAATGAATTTAACAGTGGTAGCTGGTAGAGCCCAGTGCAATACCACGACCACACAGAAGACAGGCGTGAAGTGGGAGCAATTTCGCGTTACATCTGATTAGTTAGGTGCCGGAGGCCCAACTTTACTCCCTTTCCCTTCCCACCCGTCTTTTTATAAGAAAAGGATGGGAAGGGAACGTGGGTTTGCCAGTGGACGCATAGGAAGGGGAAATATCCTCTTTATGAGCTTCTCCTTCTCCGTCGATTAAGGGTAGGCAACGCATTCGCTATTGGGAATGTTTATGGGTAGCGGTCGCTTCGCCATTTTGGCGGATTCAGGTGGCCGCTTGCTCGTGTGGCACCTTATGATATAAAAAAATAATTTATTAAAGAAAGCCAATTAGTTATTGAAGATCTTCGAAAAGTCGTAGAATCTGTTACGGCCCTAGGATTGTGGTCGTAGGTTGGTCGTAGTCGTAGGCCGTAGATTTGATTTTGATGGCCCGAAACCAAGCCGTTGAACACGGCAATTGCCGTAGCACTGGCAACACTGATGTAAATGTAAATGTAATTTCAATCTGTAGCTTCAATGAATTCGAGCACATTCGATTGTGGAATCGATTTTCGATTTCATGTACTCGTTGGTGTTGTCTATGATTTAGCTGTTATCTGTCTGTCTGCTGTGCTATTCATTCGCAAATTCAATGTTTTACATTTTATAGTTTGTTGTGGTTTGTTGCTTTCAATTGTTGCAAAAGCTTCGAGTTGTTTTCTTGTTAGGAAAGTTAGCGTTGATAATGGATATGTAGACCGGCATGTGTTCAATTATTAATTTACTATCCATGACTGTTGACTTACGAAATTGCATTGGTGTGTTGTGATTCGTGGACGGGCGTGAACATCCGGAATAATTATACGATTTATAATTAATTTTGCTGCCCACACAGTCCTGTGGCGAAGCCTTCCTGCGTGATGGTAGAAAGAAGATAGTGGTGGAGATTTGGGATTCGTTTTGGATAATGTCGTTACAGAAGAGCGTAAAGAGTGCGGGCGACCGCGGCGAGCAGGCAGACAACGCATCGATATGCTCCTCAGTGACCACACAGCCAGATAGACATGGATTTTTTGGAGGTGCTCAGTACAGTCCAGAACCGTAAGTATCATATTCTGAAACCTACTTCTATAGGCTGTATGCAAAGTGCAAGTAGCTACAGTAATAGGTCAGTGCCATTATTTTCATATGTATACACCTTATTCCGA
Organism: Papilio memnon; assembly: GCA_003118335.3. Classification (NCBI taxonomy): domain Eukaryota; kingdom Metazoa; phylum Arthropoda; class Insecta; order Lepidoptera; family Papilionidae; genus Papilio; species Papilio memnon. Next base: position 47,991 of record LD689794.1, read on the forward strand.
GAACCACATTTTGACAAAACTTCCTAAAGTGATTTGTCCACATCTGGCCTGGTTTCCCTTGCATAATGTCCTTTGTATTATTGCAATACTTATCAAGAATGTGTATTTATATTTACTAAAAGGCAATAAAAGTACCAACAGATACATTTTACTTGTGTAATGAGTCACAGTAACTGGAGTTTTCTTACATCAGCAATAACTTAAGGTATTGTTTGCTGTTCAAAGAGGATATTAGGTGCAAGGAGGATAGTAGCAAGCAAATGATATATTGCAGCAAGCCGCTGTTGAGTGTGGTGTGTTGATGCAACACAACATACATATCAAACCACAACAGCTATACACCAACAACTTAGACTCAATAGGCATAACTTAAACCAATATATGAAAACTGAATCGTGTAGTAAATGAGGTTGAACTCTGATCTGAAATTTGGTTATATGGATAACACATTTCATTTGTGATGTTAGAAATATTTGATTTCTTATATAATATGTAACAGTATATCAGTGACCAAATGCATTGTTTCTTTAACACATTTAATTTGTGTTCTTCCCCCCAAGTGTTAGTTACGTAAATAGTGGTTTCTTGTTGGTGTGTGGTGCATGTGTGTGTCAGGTGGGGGTTTGTGAGGTTGAAACTTGGTGAAGGTGGTATGCTCCATGTGGCGGGTGCACTGTGGACATTTACAAATGGTTTCAACACAGTGAGTCCAATAACCTTCACGTTTTGCATTAATTGCTTGTGTGTCAGATTTTTTGCTTCATAGTGTTACTATTGAAAATGTTATGTTTATAATTATTTTAATGATATATTTTCTTGCATTGTATCAAATCTACAGTTGTTTTAGTAAGTCTTACTATGTAGAGAGACACAATACCTGAATCTACGTAGCTTGATGAGTTGAGCCATTGATGTGGTTATGTTTTATGTTGTTATTCTGTTTGTTCAGATGTCTTCAGTTCAGTCTCATTTGCCTGCACTGTTACATTTTGTATAGAGTAATTAAAAAGCATGTATTTTGATGATCACATTTGGAGCAGTTATTAAATAAGGGACTTGCTTGATTTTTACTTACAATAAAAATTCTTAGCTATGTACCAATAATGTGCAATACATTGGTTAATTGTTTGACCACACATGGAACAAGCAACCATCACATTTGTGGTTAGTAACTTTAATTAGAAGTCCAGTGACATGTTTGGTATATCTAGTCTCTGGTCAGTTGATGCCAGTGCTAAAACTTGTTTTGTAGTATATAGGAGACATCAAAAACATAGAGTTAATTATTTCATCTTTGTTCTCGCCTCAGAGCGGGCATATCACCGTAGTTATATTGCAGCGTAGCGCGTGCAACGTCAGCCGTTGTCTGCAAAAACTTGAGTGGTGTCAGGTGAAATTGTATTGCGTATGATGCGGCGCCGCACCGCGGCGGTGGCACAATGGCCGCCCCGCGCCCCGCACACGCTGCAACACCCGATTGTAATTATCACATGTTATAAAAATGGTGCGAACTTAGGGGCCGAGGCGTTTCGCAAATGCATTGTACGCAAGTTCGATCCGACGCGCAGGGTAAAGTTAAAGACTTTGTTACGTTAGTTCGTTAATGCGTACTTACATAACAGTATTCAAAAACTGTCAAAAACCTGCAAAAGTCTCGTGCAAACCATTACAATGCAGTAACATAAGATACACATAATAATGTGAATTGAGATAAGGGCGGTTATCACTGTGGGGTATAGGGCGGCCAGGCCTGCTCATCCCTCACTTCAGACTCGCACATCTATGCAAAACATTCAATTATTAACTGTTTATCTTTCACAAAGCACTAAATGTTTATTATCACAAAACAACATAATTAAGCTAATGACGAGGATGTGTGGTTGCAGCAAGCGGACTGTATCTCCGAGCACGATCCTGAAGCGCGAGCAGAAATGGTTGCGCATGCTCGACAACTGGGAGGCCTTCATGAGCAGGAACTACAAGAAGGTGCGCGAGCGCTGCAGGAAAGGTGCGTCGTATATTGCAAACATGTGACACGATATGTGAACGCGAGTTAACTTGGTCCACTGGGCCGCAGGTATCCCGGCGTCCGTGCGGCCCAAGGCGTGGCTGTACCTGTGCGGCGGCCAGCTGCTGCTCGACAAGCACCCGCACGACTACGAGGAGCTGCTGCGGGCGCCCGGCGACCCCAAGTGCATGGACGACATCCGCAAGGACCTGCACCGTCAGTTCCCCTACCACGAGATGTTCATCCGCGAGGAGGGCCTCGGGTGAGTGGCCTCGGTCCGGCCGCGCCTCCCTCACCTAATACCGTACATTATGTCTAAATGGAACGGTATCGTCGGCAGGCAGCAGGAGCTGTTCTCGGTGCTGAAGGCGTACTCGGTGCTGAACCCCAAGGTGGGGTACTTCCAGGCGCAGGCGCCGGTGGCCGCCTTCCTGCTGATGCACATGCCCGCCGTGCAGGCCTTCTGGTGCCTGGTGAGCATCAGCGACAAGTACCTCAGCGGGTACTACAATCCCGGGCTGGAGGTGCTGCAGCGCGACGGCGACATCCTGCACGCGCTGCTGCGCCGCACCGCGCCTGCCGTGCATCGCCACCTGCTGCGCCACAAGGTGGAGCCCGTGCTGTACGCCACCGAGTGGTTCCTCTGCGCCCTCACCCGCACGCTGCCCTGGGACAGCCTGCTGCGCGTCTGGGACTGCTTTCTCTGTGAGGGCGTCAAGGTGCTCTTCAAGGCGGCGCTCGTCATCCTGGCGGGCACTCTGGGACCCGGGCGCGCGCGTCGCCGCGCCCACGGCCTCTGCGAGACGCTCGAGCTGCTGCGCCACCCGCCGCCCGCCGTGCTGGCCGAGGACCATCTGCTGCAGCATATGCAGCGCCTCGCCCTCACTGAGGACGACTTCGAGTTCGAGCACCAGCGGCAGACGGCGCGCCGCCGCGCCCTGCACGACCGCAGGTACGCCACACGCCGACACACTGACACACGCCGACACACTGACACACTGACACACGCTGCACAGAGAGTGACGGACGCGCGTTGTTTGCAGCGGCAGCTGATTCAGCGAGTGCTCGCACCGGCGGTACTCCAAGGACAACGCGCGCGACCTCTGCCACACGCTGTGAGCGCGCGCCGCCGGCGCCGAGCGCACCCCGCAACCCCGCACGGCCACACGGCCACACGGTCATGTACTCCGTGAGAAAAGCGACGACATTCCGATGTTCTGCAGTATTTTGACTTTACTTATTCAGTATAATGTTCAATAATAATAATACATTGTGATAAGAATGTGTATATTGCATATGTAGGTTAAGCCTGTAAATATACACGTAGGCGTTCTCTGTCTTCAAGTCTTCATCTTACTGTCATTGTGTACATTGTGTTTATGTTGTATTTATTTAACTTATACCTAAGTGAGTACAGTCCCCTCCCCCCGCCCCGCCCCGCCCCGCCAGCCATCATTCAGAACTGAGCAGAGGCCGTGTATTACAATATTGCGGCAGCAGGCGGGGCGGGGAGAGGGGCGGTGCAATCTGTCCAATTCTTCTATGTCATGTTTATTGCGTAAGTTTTGTTCCGGTGCAAGTACAAATAGACGTACGGGGAGATTAGCGTTAAAATAAATAATTTCCATAACTGAGACACATTCCTGCGGGCGCCCCCGCCCCCGCCCCCGCACGTACCGCGACACATTCCACACCATTGCAAGAATTGAAACATACTGTTTATATCTTTATTTGCGAACTTCATAAACCAGATTATTATATAACAATTTTCTTACTCATCACAGTGAGTGTACGTTTTTAGCTTTAGCTAATCACTCAAAGCAATTTTCTTCCAACAATCCGATACGTATTAACATTTCACTTCATTTTAAAGTTGGTATTGCTTTGGGTAATCCAGCGGAGTGATGCGCGATGTCAGTCCAGGGAGGGGGGGGGGCGTCGCTGTCGCACAATTTACCTAACTAGTATTGTTATTGCTTGTTGTCCGTCGCAACTCGAGACGAAAACCAACAAAATAAAAAAATAAGTTATTTTCTTGTCAAATTTTAAGTTTTGTGTAAAATTGTCATTTATTGCAATATGCGTGTTGTAAATAAAATATATAAAGTTATTTAGATGTTTTCTTTTTATTTCTACCAGTTCAGAACAACAACAGTACAGCAACATCTGTATACAATCTATACTAATGTAATAAAGCGTAAACACCCACTACTTCGTGGCGTAAGATGTCAGCGATCACAGTACATTGTTTTTAATAATACATTCTTTAATAAAAAGCCCTACAATTATGACACGCTTTAGGCTATATATTTTCACACTATCAAACTTAGGGGTAAATAAATTGGATAAATCTTAGTGTGGCAAAGGGACCATAAACTACAAGCTGCCAACATTAATGAAGCAAGGTACCATAATATGGTAACTTTGACGTTTGCAATTGAGAATTTGATAAAGTTTATATAATTTGCTGCGGATGAAACCGCACGGGACACCTAGTGTTAGTATACAACAAATATACTAATGTTGTGTAATCTGGCGCCGTCATCAAGTAATTGAATCCAGTTCTTTAGTCTAACGAGAGGTTAAACAATTCACTACTGTTCACAGTACTCGAAACATAACAAAATCCATTGCAGTGGTATTCATCGATGCTGTTAGAACACAATTGTTGTCCGTTTGTCGGGATGTATGTGAGTTTGTGATCACTTTTCTGAAATTGGTTTTTTTCTGTTGAAACTGGAGCCAGATGTAGTAAGAACACCTCTGCTCCGTACCTCAGCACAACAACCGCAGGGAGAGTGCACTAAAATGAAACTGCAGTTTTGTTAGTAACAGATATCATATTGCCGGCGATCATATAAAAATATTCGTATGATAATCTATCAGTATTTTAATATGAAATACAAAACACTGTGGATGTTATTATACAAAACTCTCCAAACCAAAGTTTGAACTTCTCCTTGTTTCGCATTTCATAGTACATATTTACATTTCTTGAACAATTGTCAAATTATAAAATCGGCAGTATTTTATTTTCATAAAATATGGACTGAGTATAACAAGGCGGGGGCTGACAGTGTGGCGGTCGCCTGGACGCAGCGCCGAGTTGCCAACAAATGGAGACTCAACATCAACTTGTGACAAGCAGTATTCATTCACATCTGTCGGAGAGATGATGTCTCACTCGCTGGGGCTAGGGCTGGGTATCGCAAGTTTTGTTTTGCTGGAAGTGTGTTTCGCCGTGTTAACGACTGCGCGGCCCCACCTCGCTGCATACAATCTAATACATGGTGTCATTTTAATTTAAAGGAAAAAAAGAAATCATGTTCATGTTTATAATTAAAATAACAAGGGCGTTTTTATCACTTTCCGTTTTGTTTAAGTTGTAGCGTATTAAAACAACTCTGCGAGTCTTCGCGCCGTTCTCTATGTACAGGATATGTATGTATCGCGTGGCACTGTCACTGCACTGCACTGCGCGGTCTCTGCACTGCGCGGGCTGTGCACTGCGCAGTCTGCGCACTGCGCGGGCTGTGCACTGCGCGGTCTTTGAATTGCGCGGTCACTGCATACTCTTCAAGTATTTTATTTTATCATCAAGCGTGTCCCGCGCGTGGCGCAGTGCCTCCCGGTAACTGCGCTCCAGCTGGCCGGCCACGGGGCAGCTGTACTGCGCCGCGCCCCCCGCACTTCCCGCACCCTCCAGCAGCTCCTGCACGCCCGAGGCGAGCTGCGACGTTGCCCAGGCGGCGTGCCAGCAATCCAGCCGCGCGCGCGCCTCGCCCAGCAGCGCCGCCGCCTCGCCGCCCGCCTCGCCCAGCGCCCGCCCTGTCGCCGCGCGCTCCGGGGACACGCTCGGCTTCTTCTTGCCCGACTTCCTCGAGTTGGTCGGCGTCACCCCCTCGCGGCACACGCCCATCACGTACGTCAGCACTCCCGCGAACTGTAAACAAAGGTAACGGATAGCCGGCGGCCCGCAGCCCCCGCCGAAGGGCGCGCGGAGTCTCACCTCTAGCAAGTTTGAGAGGTGCTCGAGGGCTTCCCGCGCCTGCCACAGCGAGGCGGGCGTCAGCTGGGCCAGGGCGGGGCGCGCGGACCGCAGGGCGGCGCACAGCGCGGCGGCGGCGCGCGCCACGCCCCCCGCGCCCGACTCCTGCGCCGCGCCCCGCTCGCACGCCGCGCGCGCCACGCGCAGCACGCACGTGTACAGCGCGCCGTACGCCGCCGGCGACTGCATCAGCGCTGACGTCACACATTATCTAACGTTGTTACGTTTCCGAATCCGACGACAGCGAGAGCTTTGGGTATTCTCTCACCAAAAATCCTGGAAGGCAGAGGCGCGGAGATGGCGATGTCCTCCGGTGCGCGGTACTCGCGCCTGCAGCGGTCCACAGCCGCGCCGAACGCGTCTATGCAGGCGTCCAGCCGGAGCAGCAGCGCCGCGTTGTCGTGCGCCGCCGCCGCCTCCGCGCACAGCGCCAGCGCGCGCACCAGCGCGTCCTTCAGCCGCAGGTAGGCCACGTCGCGCTCGAAGGTGCGCGCGCGCAGCCCCGCATCCTGCCGCTGCGCCGGCTCCCAGCTCACTATCACGGTCAGGTCGCGGTTGTCGCTGCGCACCGGACACCTTTACTTATCGATCGGCACCGCGGGGGAAATGCGTGCGCTCGCGCGGCCACATTGGATATCGTCGACTTACGTGAGAGTGTCGGGCAGCGGGGGCGGGGCGGCGGGCGCGGCGGGCGCGGCGGGCGGCGGCAGCAGGGCGCGCTCGCGGGCCGCCAGCGCCGCCCAGGCACAGGCCTCCAGGCGCGCGCGCCACGCCCCGAGCTCCACGAGCTTCTCGAAGGTGCCGTACTTGTACGCGTACGTCAGCTGCTCCGCGCTCTGTGGAATGACACGCCTCGGTCACACGGCCACGGATGCGGCACCAAATGAATAGTTAACCAATAAGAATAGTTTAGTGAGAAGAGAGCGAGCGAGCGCATACTGACGTCCTTGGCGTGGTTCTGGAAGAAGGTGTGCACGTCGGCGAGGCGCGCGGGCGCCAGCGCGGGCGCGGCGGCGGGCAGGCGCGCGGTGTGCAGCCAGCCCAGCGACGCCAGCTGCACGTGCTTCGCTTCCAGCCGCGCGAAGGCCGCCTCAGCCGCGCTGCCGGCCCCTGCGCACACCGCACCACACTCACACCCTTACTGCATGGGGTGGGGGCTCGCCCGTGTCCGCAATCATGCAGAAATTTGCTATTTCAAAATGTTTCCGCGTCCGTCCGACCCGGCGAAGCAGAATTGAAACTTGTGAAAACTGCCGTCGAGCGCATAAATCAATTTTTCTTAGAAGATAATATAAATGAAATAATCTTCACAACAAAATAACGTCAATCAACTGTTTGTTGATTTTACCATGTATTTATTTAAAGTATTTAAAAGAAGCGAAGGGCGGTCAGTACCGAGCATGTGGTAGAGCGCGAGCAGCAGCAGCTTGGCGTGCGGCTGCGCGGGCGAGCGGCGCGCGCAGAGCTCCAGCACGCCCAGCGCCTGCAGCAGCGGGCCCGCCTCCTGTCGCTGCACCGCTGCAATGCATCAATGTTCTATACGTTGCGAGTTCGTACGTAGGGCGATGTGCGTGCGCATGCGCATACCGGCGTAGCAGTAGTGGTGCGCGGCGAGCGTGGCGTACGCGTCGGCGGGGCTGCTGTCGGTGGGGGCGGGGGGCGCGGGGCGCGCGGAGGGCGCGCGCACGCAGCGCAGGTAGTGCGCCCGCAGCGCGTGCGCCAGCGCCAGGCTTTGCGCCGCGTCGGGCGGCGGCGCGCACAGCCGCCACGCGCACAGGCACGACACATGCCGCTGGATGTCCGCCATCTGGTAATGTGCACTTTTTTTGAGTCCATTTTTCTTTTAGTGTTTAATACTGATACTTATATTATTATCACGTCAAATACCACGGCACATAGAAACTAGTAATCAACCGATGTATCTGTGCGTTCGAGAACCGCCCGACTTGAATCTTTAAAAAAAAAGCTGCGAGCGTGAATGTACTTACATTGTCAGGCTCGCTGTTCTCATCGAAGCCCAAGCACGTGAGGAAGTCTCTGCAGTGGTCCTCGCGCTCCTGCTGCGGTATGATGGCCAGGTACGGGCGGAGGTCGGCGACGGCGCACGGCTTGGCGGCGAACACGCGCAGGTACTGCAGGCAGAGCGCGCGCGCGTCGCCCATCAACGTGGCCGCCTCGCCGCCCGCCGCCCCGCCCCGCGCCGCCAGCCGCCGCCACAGCTCGAGGCGCGCCAGGTAGGGCCCGCGCAGCGCACGCCCCGCCGCCGCGCTCTCCACCAGCGAGCAGATGAACTCATGGCACTTCTCCGCCGTGTCGTCCGCCGAGCAGTCGCTCTCCCCGCTCTCCTCGCTCTCGTCGCGCTCGGCCCCCTTCATCAATTCGAAAACCGAGTCGAAGTAGGGCATGTAGTAGTCCCAGCGGTCTTGGTTCTCCCACAGGAGATCTTTGCACACGAGATTTAACTTTCTCCAGCGGCAGAGTCTCTTGAGGTAGGGTATGCTGGCCTGCAGCGTGGAGCCCGGCACCAGCTGCGCGTACACGGGGCCCTCGACGAACGCGAGCAGCTCCTCCCACTTCTCCTGCAGCTCCAGGATCATCATGTACAGCCGTGCCTCCTGCTCCGCCTCCATTTTGTTCTCCGTTATAAAATTATCTACCATTCGCTGCGCTAGCGCAAGGAGAATACCTTTTTTGGAAACATCATCTGCAGACTTAGCCTGAAAACCGAACCCTTCTTAAAAAGGAATGGATCAGGGCATTTAAAATTATCAATAACCCGGTTTTGTCAAAATCGATAAAAGCATGTGTTTTCCAACAGAAATTCTGAAGATTTCAACATAAAGCGAATTTATTAGGTAAGGAATAGAGGTAGGTACGAGGCGAAAAGGGGCGCGGTACCTGCAGCACGACGCTCATGACGGCCCAGAAGTAGTAGGGGTTTTTGGGCGCGATGCGGTAGAGCTGCAGTGCGGCGCGGTGTTGCGCGCGGTGGTCGCCCACGCGCACGTACGCCATGAACAGGTGCGAGTGCAGCTCCTCGCTGGCGGGCTCCGCACGCACCGCCGCCTCGTACACCTCGCACACCTTCTGCACTGCACACACCCCCCTCTGCACTGCATCACTCCAAGCACTGACACAAATTATAACTTCACTGGCACTTTAATTGATAGCTGTTGAAATGCTTGGGTTTTTGTACCTTTCACTGCCATTCGTGTATAAATTTAAAATTTACAGAAAATGTATGATGCAATTTTCAAAGAAACTATTAGTAATCTAAGCTGATCACCTTCTAACCCTCTGTTAGAGCTGTTATTTATGGAACACATGAGGTTTATGTATCTATACTAATATAATAAAGCGTAAACACACACTTATTTGTTGCCTAAGATGTCAGCTATTACAGCATATTTTTGGATAATTCTCTTTTCAATAAAAAGCCCTACACTTACGTCATGCTTTAGGCTATATATTTTCACAACATTAAACTCAGGGGGTAAATATATTGGATAAAAACCCTAATATGGGAAAGAGATCATAAATTGCTACCAACATCAAGTAAGCATAATTGCCATAGTTGTCATTTGTGCATTTGACATTTGTATTGGGAATGTCACAAATGTAAATAATAATATAAAGTTTTTATAACGCGGATGGAGCCGCACGGGAACAGCTAGTTCTATATAAAGTATATGAGTTGAGCCATCATTTTACTAAGTATGTGTCTTGTATTAATTGTTGTATTATTTCTTGTACACATGCAACTTCAGGACAATAATACATGTGACTGACACATAAAACTAGTCTTCCAAATAAAACTGCTGACTCAACAATTATATCTACTTGCTATAATTTTTTAAATGTCACTAAATTTTAGATTATAGTGATAACACTTAGTTAGTTCTATCTATTGAAGGGAAAATAGGGAACTATTTTAAATCTTTTTTAATGCTTTGCTTGAGAACTAACATGTCTGCAAATGTTCAAGGTACTAGCCATTGGGCTGTGCAGTGTTGGATGCTTGATCTCTTTTGTTGAACATAGTTTATTCACATGAGGCAGAGGTTACCCGGACTGTACTGTGCGTCGTGCTACATACGTTGCTGCGACTCCCTGTAGGAGATGGTCATGGCTTGTAGCGTGGTGTCGTCGCTCGGCTTCTCTTCGGCGAGCGCCTCCAACACCGCCTGAGCTTCACACTTTTTTCCTAACCTTAAAAGCGCCAGAGCTTTTAATGCGCGCGCGGCTTGTAGTGTAGGACTTTTCTTGAGAACTTTTTCGGCTTCCTGCAGCGCTTTCTTATTTACTCCATTGTCCAACCAGTCTGCAAATACACAAGAAGATTCATGGAAGCAACTTGTTAGAGAACGATTTCAATAGGTTAATACAAATTTTACCGTATATCGGCCGTAAGCGACGTTCTACAATTCCACCATCATGCATGTGCTGCGGACGCACCGCCATCTTCTATTTAAAAATATGTCTTTCGGTAATTAAATGCAATTTTGCGTCTTTTTATAATTCTCGCTGCACGTTTGTTTTGTGCTCGTCGTTTAGTGCTTTCTGACAGCTGACAGTTCGCTGACAGTGACATTTTGTTTTGAGTTTTAATCATGGAAGTTCTACTGAACAGGAATACTTTCCATCTATACATCTTGCAGTTAAAATAAAGAAAATAAAACCTTATGCTAAGGGCGTAAAAGTCTTGTTGCACGCAGAATAAAATTGAACCCGAGTGAGAGGGCTACACGTGGTCCTTGTGTCCCTTTCCAATAGTAACCCAGAGTTGCCAGATATCAATCCTTTCATTGTTTGTAGAAAAATAGGCGATTGATGTAATGTGATGAAGTGAAAGCATTTACTCCTAAAATGTTTCTAATTAATAATTATAATTTATTACCGACATGTTAAAACAATAATATTTATTGCAACAAGTAGAATGCAAAAATTTTGCGATTGGCGTACAGGTTTTTATTTGTTTAGTTGAAATTCGGACACCTGAACTGACAACCCCACATGACATCCCGACTCGGACGTTAATGGCGGAGCCTTTTTTAATTTCGTAATATTTTTGAAGAATCTTAGTTAAAATGTGAAGAATTTGTGTGGTGGAGGCTTCCGGAAGCGAGTATTATGCTGATTGTAGGTTATATTTTTACAGGTAACAGTTTTAAAACAAATAACTTAAATACTTATGCATTCTGTAGTATTGGCAGATAAGTAAAATAAAACGACATCTTATGAATGCATAATAATGACTAACTTTATTAATGTACCCTCTTATTAGCTCTTACAATTTATATGCCACACATTCTTTTATTCCTTTTTCTATTAAAATAACTTTGTTTTAATTTCAGATTGAAGGTATAAGGAAAAGCTAGGTTTGCGGTATAAACTTCACAAGACTGTTTTATTTATCAATGTCTCATTTAGAATTAAACTTAAATGTACTGCACTGTTTTTTTTCTTGCCTAAATAATTAAATATACCACAATAGGTAACTTATTGTAATTTTATCTCAGTTCAGTTCTGAAAAGCAAGAAATAACAGGAAATGTATAGTGCCTCAAGGGCACGTTTATCATTAGCACCTCCTATTTGTGGTCGATATTATTGAAATTATTTATTTTGTATTGTTTTTGGTGACACATTAATGATAACAATAATACATTAAAATCCATCTGAAGCAGTAAACTGCTGACCTCAAACAACAAAAACAAGATTATTTATAATTGTTGTCCTTAAATCATATTTCAACATGGTCCCCATCGCCAGAGAGGGATAAAAGGTACAGGTATTGAGGTTTCGCTCGGCTTCAATTTTTAGACAAGAGTAATCCTGTTCTAGTAGTACTGCCATGGTTATAATCGACACGATCTGTCAAGCGAGAGCATTCCTTTCTGTCCAAAAAAACCAATGCTATCAACTTGCTTGTGTGCTCATTCGGTGTGTGTAAATCCTTAAGTATACAGGTGTCCGGGAAAGACGTGTACTCGTATAATGGACTACCACAGGTTCCTTCCTCGAAAATATGACGATTTGACCCAACTTACCTCCTTACCTTGATATATATTTTATGTTTATTCACATACTAGCTTTCGCCCACGACTCCGTTCGCGTTTAAAAAAAACAATGATAATGATAAGCTGGGCCGAGTTCGACCGGATTTTCACTGAAGGGTAGCTGATATAGACGGGCGTATTATAGCCTACTTTTTTTTAATTCCGCGCTGTCAAAATGGCGACCGGACCGCTATCTTTAGAATTGATGGACCGATTGGGCCGGGACTTTGCCTGAAAGATAGCTGGTAGGAGGTAGATTGCACGCGGGAATGTGATAGATAACTTTTAAAATCCGCGCTAACGAAGTTTGCGGGCGACAGCTCGTAATAAGTAAAAGTTGATAGTTAGCTTGTGTAGTGTACTGTAGGTATGATTGATCTCCATTCGCGCCTCACTACTCACTGCTCGTTGCGCCAATTCCTGTAAAATAGCTGCTTTCAGACAGACAAACTATTTGCGATAATGAAACAACTTAATTTCTCGGTTTTATTACAATTTATTATTATAATATCGTATAAATATACACAATTTACAAATATTCATTAAAACTAGCTAAAGCTACCAAAGACGTAACGTTTGCCACATATATATTATAAGAGATTGATTCTACAATACACGAATATGCATGTTGGCATGTGAAATATTTTTTGCTTCGATATATTCCGTGTCAGGATGAGAACGTTCATCGCGATGTTAGCACTATAACGAGTATCGCGCGTCGCGTCGCGTCGTGTCGCTTCGGCGCTGAACACCGTACGTTACAATACGGAAATTGAATCACGTTACGTCTCGGTTACACGTGTCCAAACTTTCATCACTTGGCTCTGAGATCGACTGTTTCGAATCCTACCTCTGAAATAATTTTCGGCGAGGATATAACAGGGGGATTGTCTCTGGAGATCGACGATCTCTTGTGTCTGGGCGGGGGAACGGGTGCGTGCGCGAGTGGGACGGATCTCCACTTCAATAGGGTCTTAATCTTCATGCCGCCGCTATAGTAGTACAGGTAGATACCGGCGAGAGCGGCGAGAGTGACCAGCAGCGCGACCATAGCAATGAGGAGCCCGTACCACGCGCCGCTGGCGGAGTCCTCGGGTAGAGGTGCGGCGGGTCTCCTGCTCGGCGGCACGTACGCCGGCCTGGGCCGCCGAGTGGTGGTAGCGAAGCGGTCACCGATCGCGATGTCGGCGCACGCACGGAACTCCTCCTGTGGACCGCAGCCCACGGCGCCGCTGCCGTCCTCGCACGTGCCCCAGTTGTTGCCCGCTATGTACTTCCACTGTAGCACGCAGTGCGAACACTCCAGCTCCTCGGGCAGATGATATTTCATCTCGTAGATCTTGTTCCCCTCTTTGGGATAGTATTTGGTGCCGTTGCGATCGTCGATTTTCAAAACATGCCTGTCCAGACATTCCTGTGTGGTCGCCTTCGGCTCCTCGCAGACCCTGAACTCGAAGTATCCCATGTGGCTGGCGGTGAGTTCGACCTTGATGAGGATGGTGTCGCGCGGCGCGTACCGGCGCACGATCACTCCGCGCCCGAAGCGGCCGCCTAATTCGTGCGGGCGTGGCACCGGCGAGTCCCACGCGTCCCCGCACACGCCGCACTGCCCGCCGTTCCTGTTCCACTGGCGCGTGAACCCGCCGCAGTACAGTTCGTGGTCGTTGTAGTTATGTGGCGTGTCGAAGCCGTAGCGCCAGGCGGAAGCGCGGGAGGGCGGCTCCACGAGCCGGCCGTGGCCGCTGGCGCCGCGCCACTGGCACAGCGCGCAGTGCAGCGCCACCGCCCACCACACCGCCTGCAACAAACATAGTGTTAGCATCTTCAGTACCGGATAGTCAATAATTATTTATCAATTAATTAACACATTTCCTATGTATCTAAAATTATTCTGTAAGTCCGCCCCTAACTGATGGCCGTACGAGGAACCTCTCGCGACTCGAATACTTAATGCAAGTGAAAACGCCCTGGGTTCGGCTCGCCACAATTAAGTAGAGCAGAGCGCGCCGCGTGACGTCACGCATTACGCCACGCGCTAGCAGCGGGCGCGGTCAGTCGGCGGTCGGCGGTATCAGATGTTACGCAGGTGTCGCGGTCGCACGCTGCATTTTAACTCAGCAGTTTGGTCGCTTTTGATAACCATTCAGTTACTGCGCAGGAGGTGATTGAGTAAGCTAGCCACGTATATGAGGATTCATAAAGTAAGCTTGATGTGCAACAGCATCAGCTCGTATGAACTACATACGGCGATTTAACAATATAGATTATTTAGCATACGTAAGATTGACAAATTCAGAAATAGCACGGCGTCTGATCTGCAGTCTGTCCTGGCCTGTCAACCTAAGCAGCGAGGTGATCGCCTGTTGACAACTTTGTAAAAAGTAGAAAAGTAATCCCACAAAAAATATAAAATACTAGCTGTTGCTCGCGACTTCGCCCGCGTGAAATTAAAAGATATAGCCTATGTTACTCACAGATAAATTACCTTTCTAACGGGGAAAGAATTTTTAAAATCGGCCAGTAGTTTTTGAGTTATTTCAATACATACAAAAATACAAATCTTTCCTCTTTATAATATTATAGCTGTTGCTCGCGACTTCGCCCGCGTTAAATAACAAAATATAGCCTATGTTACTCACGGATAAATTACCTTTCTAACGGTGAAAGAATTTTTAAAATCGGCCCAGTAGTTTTTGATTTATTTCAATACATACAAAAATACAAAAATACAAATCTTTCCTCTTTATAATATTAGTATAGATTAGTATATTAGTAATAGTAATTAGTATATTAGTATATTAGTATATTAGTATTAGTATTAGTATTAGTATTAGTATAGAAGAAAAACTGCCGAGTCTCGCTTCTCCTACAAAAGTATGTTAGTTGGCATGTAAAACCTAGGCATTTTAATTAGAGTCTATTATGAAGTCATAGTAATTACACGGTGCCATCATTTCGAAAGAAACCCACTTGCTATTTATCCCATTTCTATCTAAACCTAAGCAAAGCTCTCGACAATGACGTACGAGTATGTTCATTTGAAGATTAATGGCGCCGTGTAATTGACAAGGTTTCATAATAGACACTATTTAAAATGACTAGGTTTTACATGTCATCAACACACTTCTGTAGGGAAAGCGAGACTCGGCAGGTTTTTGTACGAGGGCACATTGAAAAGTTTCGAGCCTAAGGTTGAAATTTAAATTCAAAAGAAAAAATAATACTGGCACATAAAAGCCCCTTCTTTTTTAATTATAATCGGCTGTCTTTTGTTTTTCTTCTGTCAAAATTGCAATATTTCTGATCGATTTAACAAACTTAGTTAGCGGTTTTTGTAGAAATCACAAAATTGAGCAACGTTCCGTCATAAAAGGATTAACACCAAAACAAATTTATTAAGAAATGTACGAGACTTAGGGGGGATCTGCTCCATCATATGACCTTATCAATGTGACAGAGAAGCAGCGCAAGATAAACCAAGGTGTGGTTGGTCGCCGACGGCTACCACAGCCGAAAATACCAATAAAATATTAGACCTGATTTTGATTGACAAGAGATTAACGATTGCAGAGATAGCAGAAGCAATAGGCATATCCTATGAACGAGCACTGAACATAATTCCCAACGGTTTGGATTTTCTAAGGTCTCTGCCAGATAGGTACCTAGACTGCTTTCAGCCGAAAACAAACGCACCTGCCGAGCAGTATCACAGGATCGTTTGGATCTGTTTCAAAGTGATCCGCTGGATTTTCTTTGCCGTTTCGTAACTATGGATGAAACTTGGGTTCGACACAATACACCAGATTCAAAAGTACAATCCAAGCAATGGAAAAGAGCAGGGGCTTCGCCACCTAAAAAAACTCGAGCCGTTTTGTCAACCAAAAAGGGAATAGCATCTGTTTTTGTCTGCAGAGGGGACATTATAGTTGACTACCTTGAAAATGGTAAAACCATAAAGGCGGACTATATTGCACACTTTTACAATGTTTGAGAGTAGAAATTTAAAAAAAAGGCCTGGTATGTTGTCTAAGAAAGTGGTGTTCCACCAAGATAACGCTTCTGTCCATATTCCGGCGAAATCAATCGCACAAATACACAATTATAGCTTTGAATTGTTGTCGCATCCACCCACGTCGGACTTGGCCCCGTCCTATTCCCTAATCTAAAAAAAACTCATGGCAGGACGAAAATCTTCGACGAATATCGAGGTACAAGAAACAGTGACTAAATATTTTGATAAAATTGAAGATTCTTTTTTTTAGAAGGAATACTACAACTCGAGACGAGATGGCAAACGTTCATAGATAATTCTGGACTCTAAGTAGAGAAATAAAATATTCATTTAGAAAAACAAAAACGTTTTTTTTAAGGTCGGGCTCAAAACTTTTCAATGTGCCCTCGTATTTCATATTTTTTGTGGGAACTCACTACTTTTTGTAGGTTTTCCTCCTAATAAAATTTTCATCGTAAGAGACCAATTTAATTTGAACCCTTCCCTAACTCACAGTAATTAGAGATCTAGAGGTCAAGCTTAAATGGTTCTTATTTTCTATATTAAAAACTATTACATTTCTGGATTTTAGATATCATCAGCCGGCGACGCCCAAGGGGAATATTTATCCTTCAGCAGAATTAGATACATACATATTAAAACACACACGTAGTATTTATATTAAGTATTCACCCAAGAATAAATGATTAAATATCTCAACAACAAGGAAGTTACGTAATTAAAATAATCCACCTCAAGTTGTCAAAATATTCGTAGAATTTAGTAGGAAACCCGCGCCGCGCCCCGCCGTCCCCCGCCGCCGAGCGCTAGTCGTCAGTCGTCACACAACTTGATCCATTTGTCGCAAATAGTTTCCATTTTCGTAATTAGTCCATCTTCATATTCAAGAAACCGGTCGCGTTGATATTTTCCCGATCAAGTTCTGTCGCCGGCTTTATGATACCGGACGTCGCGTCGCCCGCTCACTAAATTATAAATATCACCAATTAAGGTTACACTAAAAACTTCTTCAAAACGAACATAATCATTGGTGTCTTTCAATTTACAGGGTTCTTCAGAAAATATGTAGTTTTTGCAGGTACTCGTACATACACATAAATGTAACGTTTCGAGAATTCACAGTGCAAAGCAAATACTCGTATGTGGCGCGAGAAATGTGTGCCGCGTGCCGCGTGCCGCGTGCCGCGTGCGGCAAGGGCAGCGGACAAACGTAAACGCACATTTCAATTAAGTTTCTATATATACATTTTTTTTAGTAATAAAAGGGGAAACGAGCGGCGGGAACACGGAGATGATCAACGACGCCCATGGACATCAGCGACACCAGAGGAACTACAGATGCGTTGCCGGCCTTTGAGGAAACGATAGGCTCGCTTCTTGAAGGACCTTAAGTCGTATTGTTAGGAAGTAATAAATTGCTCTAGAAACTTTGATAGCCATTGGCGTTGGTGTACATTTACAGAGGTCGATAATTGTAAACACATAACCATGTAAGTATGTATGTACTCATCTCTACTTAATATTATAAAGAGGAAAGATTTGTATTATTCTTTTTTGTATTTTTGTATGCATTAAAATAACTCAAAAACTACTGGGCTGATTTCAAAAAGTCTTTTACCACTAGAAAGCTACGTTATCGCTAAGTGACATAGGCTATGTTTTTTACTATTTTTTTTACTTCACGCGAGCAACAGTTTCGTTGCGCTTTCCGCGTCTCGCGCAGGACTGTTTCCTGTTTGTAAATATTATTAAGTATTATTAGTGGGTAACTTTGTTGTTATTTATTTTTGAATGAACAGGTGTGTGCTATGAGTGTGACACGCCTGCGGAGAAAGCACGTCTCGTGCCATTATTTGTATCGCAACACGATTTTATTCTAATAGAAACTCAGTATTCACCGTACATATAACGATGTATACAAAATAAATGACTTATGAGTTAATATTAATAATTACAAGCCGCGTTTCGTCTCGGACAGCTTTCTCAATAACTGTGAAATTGATTGGTTAGAGACATTTTCACTAGTAGTACTAGAGGTTAGTTGCGTGCGGCGGCGCGGGGGCGGGACGGAGTGCGGGGAGGAGAGGCAGGACATGTAGAAAACACTCGGGGAATGGGAAAGGAACAATCGGCACCTGTCCCAACACAAGCACAACGCGAACGCAACACAAAGATACCATTCCGTAGAAAGTGGTCGCTGTCGCTGTTAGATAACGCGACGACCTATCGGGCTCATCGTGGGAGCGGCGCTATCTGTTCTTCTCCTTGCCGTCGATGATTTATCGTTAATTTTTCACAACAAAGAAAGAGCAACGAGTTTGGAGGCGGTTCATCGAAATGGAATGCATAAAGTTGCTCGAAGTTCAGTCGCCATGCTGCCATGCTGCCATGCTGCTGGCTGTATTTTACATAGTGTTGTGTGTGCGCGTGGATTCAATTTATATTTATTCGCGGAACGGCGCAACTTTCTAACTAGCTCGCGTCAATTCCGACCGCAACTTTCCTTTTCATATTCATTTTTATTGGTTGCTTAAAATAGGAACTCAGAAGGAAATGAAACATTATAATTTCAAGTTGTGAGCCGCAGGTAGAGTTATTTAAAAGTAAGCACGCTTACAGATGGCTACTGCTGTATTTGTACCATTCTCATCGCGCAGGAGATGATATCAAAACAACATCCATTCCCGAGCATGTCCTGTCCTATCAAATGTTACAACCGGTCGGCATCGCCACAACCTACAACCTCTTGTACTCGTATGTCTACCGGACTTAGCAGATTGCCAGTTGTTTTCTTAATGATTACCTACCTAAGTATAAACTCATTCAACTCCATTTAGGAAATTTAATAACGTGGTTTATCAGTATGTGTGCATACTCATTTAAATGTTAATAAGACTCGATTATATTTCATTACAAGCAAATGGTGATTCAAACAAAACGGTTTGTATTTTATGGTCGTATTTTTTTTTAATCTTTATTTATAGTGCAATGAGTTAAATATATACTAATATATCTATACTTATTTATATTTACCTATACTAATATAATAAAGCGTAAACACACACTTTTTTGTTGCCTAAGATGTCAGCAATTACAGCATATTTTTGAATAATTCTTTTTTAATAAAAAGCTCTACACTTACGTCACGCTTTAGGCTATATACTTTCACGCCATTAAACTTGGGGGGTAAATATTTTGGATAAAAACTTTAATGTGGGAAAGAGACCATAAATTGCTGCCAATATCAAGGAAGCAAGATTGCCATAATAAGGTAATTGGTATTTTGAAAGTTGCAATTGATCTTGACAAATGTAGGTAAACAATGAAATAAAGATTTTATAATTTCATGCGGACAAAGACGAACGCGAATAGCTAATAGATGATAAGTTAAGTCCCTCATAGCGGCCGAAATCATATTTACACAAGATATTCTTTCTCATAAGAAACTTCTAACATAACATATGATCTGCCTCGTGACATTCGTGAGTCAAAGTCTCTGACTATCTTTAGATGTCAGTTGCATAA
The DNA here is from genome assembly GCA_003118335.3 of Papilio memnon. Taxonomy (NCBI): domain Eukaryota; kingdom Metazoa; phylum Arthropoda; class Insecta; order Lepidoptera; family Papilionidae; genus Papilio; species Papilio memnon. Next base: position 67,642 of record LD689794.1, read on the forward strand.
TCATTTCCTGAAGAAAGTCACTCGCTGATTTGTTTTGCATTTTTTCTTTTCTTTCTTTAGTTCATTGGTATTTATGTAAGTTTGTTTAATATTTTGTAAGTTGTAAATGTTTGTGTTATATGTACGTATATATATTTATATTTGTGTTATTATATATAGATATAAAATACCCTTGTGTTGTTGACTAACTTCTCCTGTCCCACTGGGTTGCCTGTAAGAAATTGCTTACAGCAATAAGGCCGCCCTTGCGCAATTTTTGTTTTAGCTTTTAAGTATAATATATGTTTGGTAACTTTGTGCAAAAAGTATAAATAAATAAAAATAAATAAATAAATAAACTTCAGTTCGGTTCCGGATGTAAGTTGTGCGCGTGCAGCGCGGCGCGGGCGCGAGGGCGCGAGGGCGCGAGGCGACGCGGCGCTGGTCCTTCGCGCAGACGCACACGCGGCCGGAATACATTTCCTAGTCGTCGTTTTCATCATCAAGATCGATCACAATGCGCGCTTCGCCCTCGCCCCGCCACGAACTAAGAATATATATTTTGTTCTATTAAACAAGAACATTTAGCAAAGGTGCAATTTATGAAGTTCTTGTGAATTCATCTATATCTATACTATGTTACTTTTACTATATCTATCTATCTATACTAATATATTAAAGCGTTAACACACGCTATTAAACTTAGGGGGTAAATAAATTGGATAAAAACTAAACTGGATAAAAAATGTGGGAAAGGAACCATACGCTACATGCTGCCAACATCAAGGAAGTAAGATTGCAACAGTTTGTCATCATGTCATGTCATTTTGACATTTACTATTGATAATTTGACAAATGTTAACAATAAAATAACATTTTCATAATTTCATGCGGATGAAGCCTCACGGGTACAGCTCGTCTGTTATTATAATAATAAAATACCGAGTTGTAGTAATATAGCAAATGATCTTGGACCCCCCCCCTCCACAATCGTGTTCTCTCCTACTCTGTCTTTCTTGAACTGCCTGTCTTTAGTATATCTCTGTTGTTTCTATACCATCATGCGGATGTAGCCGTACGGGAACGTCCAATCTTATTAATATTATAGACTAGCTATCGCCGGCGACTGTGTGAATTAAAAAAAAAACAAACAAACTAGCCTCTGTGTTCTTCCAGACTACACTCTACTCGTACATCTGCGAGTAAACCTCATGGAGATCCGTTCACCCGTTTATGCTACAAACACTAACAAACATCTAAACTTCCATATTTGTATTAGTAAGATTAAGAAAAATAAATCATATTTCGCAAAAGTGATGGTTATAACGAGAATGTTGAGCCCACCATTGACCTTTGGCCACTCTGAAAACCTGGATATGACCTTAAATCTCAAACAAGAGAATGAGTGAAAATATCATCGAGTCAGCTTACCTTCATGTCAGAGTGCTAACCGATAGTTTTCGAATGTTCTGTGCCGTGCCGTGAGTCACACGGGCGGACAACGGCCGGCCAATGACGACGGTCACGAAACATAAACTTTCAGCAACAAGTTGAACGCAAGGAGCGCGGTCGGATCTCTGAATTTTTTTTATACAACTGTTCACTCGACTTTTGCGCGTCGCTAAGTAAAGTGGTGGGGCGTATTTACTAAAACAGGTATAAGGCGGCACCGCGGCCGGCGTGTACGACGCGCGGGACGTGGGCTGTTAGCGCTTGACTCGCGAGCTCGCGACTGCGGCTTGTGGCGCGCGGCGCGCGGCGCTAGGGGGACCTTGCCCGGTTGCCGCGCAGCTGAGCGGGGCTGACAACAAACTTTCTCAAATGAAACATGCCCGCGAATTCATGTTTGTGTTGTGGCTGTGGAGCATTGACAAGGACAGACGCACTTTACAGTTGCGGTCTAAACAACAACAAAAAAAAATCTTACTGAATTAAGGACCCTTGAGTTGAGTATACGTCCACATTGCGCGCCTGATTGTCCCGGTCACGATAAGTAAAATTAAGTGGTGAAGCTATACTCATAATAACTCCATAGAAAATATGCATGCAGCCTGCAAACTGCGCCACTACGGCATAATGCACCTGCTACTTCGCGACCGTACACTCGCTGCTACAGTACGGCGCCGAGTTGTGGAGGCGCGCGGCCGACAGGGAAAAGGCTTTCCGGATGCAAAAACGCGCGGTTAGGGCGATTGCTAGGGTATCGCGGACGTCGACGGCGAAACCGTTGTTTATTTCGTACAAAATTCTTACATTGCCGTCATTAGTTATTTTCCACGTTGCGATGTTTACGCGGCAGACGCTTCACGACTTTAAAACGCAAAAGGAGCCTGTCGCATATCGCATATCGCATTATGTACATAGCGCATATTGCGTTATGCACATAAATAGCACATAGCGCATAGCCCATATCGAAAACTCGAAAATAGAAAATCGCATAGAGCACAGCGCACATAGAAAACTCGAAAGTCGAAAATCTCATATCGCGTTATACTCTTAGCTCATAGCGCATAGCGCATAGCGCATATCGCATAGCGCATAGCGCATAGCGCATAGCGCATAGCGCATAGCGCATATCGCATAGCGCATAGCGCATATCGAAAACTCGAAAATCGAAATTCATATTTTGTATATTAAAAACGTATAAAGGAATTGTCTATTTTTGACTGACTTCCCAAAAGAAGGAGGTACTCAAGTCGTCTGTATGTATTTTTTTTATTTCTATTTTTTATGTGTGTTACGCCATAGCTCCGGCCCTGGTGGATCGATTTTGAAAATTCTTTTTTTATCCGAAAGGTAGTGCTTGCAGGTGGGTTTTTTTTAATTTTTGGAGTCAAAGACTACGCCGTAGTTAAATAGTTTAGCTCAAAATCGCGGGACGAAATTTGGGGTCTCTTTTGTTTTCTTTGCTTACGTAGCCTAAACTATAAGACTTACATAAAATGATGTATGAAAGAATTGTAGCCCTTAAAATCTGCTAAATTAAAGTCCGCGATAGCATATATCTATCTATTAAGGTTGTCACACAATAACCACTTTTGTCATTAAAAACATCGATTGAAATCTATACCCCACTTACAACGCTATTACTCGTGTTCGGTATGAATCCTTA
>LD689804.1:0-11389 GCA_003118335.3 Papilio memnon
GCGGACTGGTCTCCGAGCCGCCGCGGACGTCCTCCCCGCCGCGCGCCCAATCGTCTGTCCCCAAGCACCGCGTTAGCACCGTCGAATTTAACACACCGTACAGAAATACACCTTATTGCTATGTTTATAAGATTCAAAGTTACTTGAGCATGCCTTTAACAATTAACTTCTTTGATTTTTTAAAATTTTTAACATTTCGATGTAATCATAGCAAATTAAGATGGATTTCTTTCGATAGCTTTTGTCATATTAATTCAGTAAAAAAATTATAAGTGGCCATGCAATACATATTGTGAAATAAGCAACTTTAATCACATTGTTTGAAATTTTTTTTAACGTAGTGCATGGTAACTCATCCAACACCTTATTGGTAACACCACGCACAAGTCTGATAAATAATTAAATCAATATCAAGGAAAATATAACAAATTGAATATGTTTAAAAACAATAAACACCTTGTGCGTAATTTATTGGAACAATATTACATATATTTCTGTGTTTCTATAACTCAATCGTAAATAATCGTAACCCATGATTTTGCGTTTTGCAAAAATCCTATCTAATAAATAAAGTTTAGATTAAAACATACGATTGTTTACATCGAGACCAGTTTTATTTCCTTACTTTAGTAACTGTCAATGGACATAAAGTCTAATATGAAAAGAAAAGATGCAATGTAATTTTGTTCCATCCTATAATTTCTATGTTTAGTTTTAATATAGAATCCATCACCAATTTCTAAAATTTAAAAAAGCAGGATCACCATTGCCATATTAAATGTATCTGGAATAGATTTAGCGTTCAATAAATACATAAATACTACACCAAGGTGTCGCAAAGATTCGTGATTTCTGTAAATTAAACAATTATGCAAATGTTGACAATAAATGATTCAGTAGACTTGAGCGAGATGGCGTTACCGATAAAGTTGAATTTAAACATTTGAAATAACATTTAGGGCCTGTCCCACCAAATTGTAAGATGACAATCCAAGGTATAAAATATCGGATTGTATCTTATCTGACAGTGACGTCATTTTCAAGCTATCTGTGTCTCTATCAGCCAGTGGTGGGACAGGCCCTTAATTATTGCAAGATATTAACAAGAATCAAACCGCAAATCATCAAGGTAACTTTGGTATTAAAAATTATTTATTAAAAATTTCAGAACCTAAAATTTGTTTTTTTTTCTTGATTACCAATCTGCGTAAAACAAACCAATCGTCGTTATGATCAAAATAAATGAAAAACATGACTTATAAATAAATTCCAACATAGAATAACACAGTAACTGTATTCCGCAAGTCGAGAATAGACATGCAAGTAGCTTACACACTTAAATGCCAGTAGCTGGCATTAAATTTTCTGCCAGCTACGTACAAGTTGATAGAAGGTTCGAATGGCACTTGACACGTATCTCAGGTATACTCACCGACTTGGTTCTCGTGTGGATTGCAGCAGTAGACGCCGCTGAGGAAGAGCGTGGAGAAGATGAGGAAGATGATGGCCATAACGAAGGCGTATCCATCCGTGCCCATGATAGTGAAGGGCTTGTGCGGGGGAGGGCGCGGCGGGGGCACCGGGCACGACGCTGCGCAGTCCAGGCACGAGCAGCCCGGCTGGCCCTACGCAACACATTGCAAAACTATCGTTCCCAGGTATATGTACTATCAGGGAATCTGTCGGTATATATACTATTCTTTTTTTAAATATTAGTAGATTTTTGTTAATTTACTAATATTTCCTTTAACAATTCCAACTAAGCTGTAGGCTTGTCCTACAATAGTCGAAAGGCGGGATTCGAACCCTTAACCGCAAGATCGGTTAGTCCGTACCCCAAACTATTACTTTTCTACTCTTTGTAGCTTAGAAACAAAGGATGAACGATATTTTTAGCTTAATCAATATGGCATATTAAAGAGATTTAAACTGTGCACAGGGTACTTTCAAATTATTCAACAATTGTATAAGTAAATCTCTTACATTGATAACGGCACTGCAGGACCTCGTAGGGGGCTGGTAGGGTACGAACTGGTCATCAGGCTGATCTCCCGAGATGTAGTTGATTTGGAAGGGCACGAAACTTGAGGACGCATCCCCCATGTAGTCGAACCACCGCTGCGGCGTGCAGTGCGCCGCTGTCCACTCCCCGCACATCAGATCCAACGCTCGCTGGTTGCTCGACGGCATTTGTACCTGGAAATAACAACATTTCGCACCTTTATTCATAAAAAGGATTAACTCAAAATTTATGTTTTTTGGGAAATTGCGTTTGAAGTTTGTCATGTTTACACAGGAGATTTGAGATGAGAGAGAAAACACCTTATCTTATGTCTTTTATTTTTGAGCATCCAAACTTTCGCATTGATGATATTGGTAAGAAGAAAGGTTTCTGTTCACAAGCAGATAATATTAGAAGTATAGATTAATATTATATTTGATATAATTACCTGGAGACATGAGTCAAACGTAGAGTTCATATAGGTGGCACCAAGGTGATAGTCAATCGCTTCGATCTGTTCCTTTTTATCTGAAATCAATTACCAAAAAAATATATTACACTTTGATTGGATTAGCTAAGGTTACTAATGTCAATAACCAAGAGCAGTGCTTTAACCTTTGTCATGCGATGTATCAAAAGCCAAATACCTTCTTGATAATTAAAAAGCTTAGAAATTTCACCAAGGCTTTTGACAAAGTCGTTTTCGAGATGTAGTTACCTTTGTTAAACGACCTTTTGACTGGTTTAATAAATTTGCTCTGTTCTGGATCACAAGTCATGCCGCAGATGTGCTGTAGGAAGTTTTGATAACATGCGGGGCAGCGCGACAGAATGGTCTCTGCTTGCACGATCTTGCTTTTGAAATTATTCAACTGTTCGATGTTACAGCACGATACGCCGCCAGCCGCGATCGACGGACAGTACTTCTGGATGATTGGCTGGAATAAAAGAAATATTTGAAAACTTTTCAATGGTAGAAACTCAGTGTTAAATGGCCTCTTAGATACAGTATTAATTTATCTCTATCGCAGGTAGTTTAATCTATTTTGAAGCTCAAAGTCTTCGAGTCACAGAGTGTAATACCGTTCTATAAACCGGGCAATTACTTTTCGAAATTAACTACTGCTTATTTAATAACGCAATATTTCAAAACCATGTGAGAGGTTTCTGTAACTAAATCAGTTCTCCGGTAAAAGAAATCAGAGTTGTCTTTTTATCATATCAATACAAATAATGATTGTTTATTCCGGATTGATATTGCCCTGCATCAACGAGAGTAAAGATAACTGAATGACCGCTCCTGTGAGACAGCTAGGGCTGCTACCTTTGAGTTTGATGAGAACTATTGCCGTTCCGTTTCCTGAATAATTCTTGATACGCATTCTAAGATTTTCTAGTTAGGATGTGAAAACTAACTGGACATCCTTTGGCACTGGCCACTTCTAACGAGTCAAGGGTTAACATGACGTCGTTTCGCCGTTAGTTTCAAGTGACGTTTTAAAATTTGGCAGCCCTAGACAGCTCGTTCGAGATTCGACCTACGTAATAACGCGTCTTTGATCTCTTATTCACAGCGATAACACTCCAGATACGAATGACTCACTCTCTCATTTCGCATACATCTACTTTAATGTTACATTGAACGCAGATAAAGAGAACAAGTGTACACGAACATGGAACAAATAAATTGTTTTTGGGTAAAATATGGGTCTATCTATAAACCTACAGGAGTAACTACGATTCGGGGACATCAACCAGGAGGCAAATAAACTATACCTTTATTAAAACTAAATAGTGCAGGACTCGATTAAAACCTAAGATTCGTTTGAATTGTAATTTAAATATTGCTATTTGTCTAAAAACATCATTGATACAGCCAAAGTATGATATTTTATGCAAGGTCTTTTAACATTTTCTCAGTACAATTCCATCGAGATTTCCTTATCTTGTACATAAAAAGCTGCACTTATCCGAGCATCTTTACCAAGGTTTATAATTTAAAAACTTATAAAAATCCATCAGCAATTCAAAACTATAAAATTGTTTGCAAAATACAAAAACGTGTTACTTTCGTTAGAAATTAAAAAGATAGTAAAACTTGGAACAAAAATGTTACCCTAGGTTTCTATTGCGAAAATCAATGATACAAAAAGATTGTCATTTGTCACTTTCTCATTAAAAATAATGTGATATCAATATCTTAGACAGGCAGTAGAAACCCACGGTTGTAGATATGAACGTTTCAAGGAATAAAATATGTTAAAAACTCTCATCCAATATTTTTCAGTACTATGTTTCGATTTATTTCCATTAGTAGTTTTAACATGACTCATCAGCTAATGTCTACCAAATAAGTATTATCAGCCAGCTGTGCTCCGAACAATTGATAACACACCTGTGGTAAATAGCGCCTTATCTAATCCTATTTTCTGAAAATATAACCTACGTATGCTACGCTATGTCGACTAACAAATATATTGCCCTTCGGGTTAAAGCCTTAAATATTTTAACACGTAGATCCCTTAGAGATATTTTAAAACATAAGACAGTACTTAGTGCTGTATTAAGGTTATCCCTCATTAGACCCAACTTTAGAGTACACATTCAACGCAATTATCACGGGTTGTCGATACCTTGATGATGGGTGATAACCACGCGTTGTTCCAGTGGATAATGCTGGTTATGAACCTTCAAATACGTTCCTCATTCAAAAACCTTGCAAATGTAATATGCGAGCTAAGTCTCAACCAATGATAAGTCCAGAAATTATCATTGGCTATCGTAAGGCTATAAAAAATTATTACGCACGTTATGTAAATACTATCCTTGAAAATATACGACATAATTATACGATAATGGAAACAATTTTCTTCAAATTTTTTTTTTCACTTATTGTTTAAAGTTTTTCTCTTTGTATTTATCAACAGTCGACGCAATAAAAAGAGTCTGTCACTTGTCCTGCACTAAACTTCCGCAACATGGACCATACATTTAAAGTACATATTCATATATGAATGGAATACATAATAACCTATGTATTATTTTTCCTTGTCTATTTTCCTGGAGGAACGGAGATGTTTCACCTCTAACCATAAAGCAAGTTATTGTTAGGACAAGCATACTTGTTGGCAACTTACTGGTACTTATCACCTACAGGCATTTATATACCTGGCATGCGAGTAGCAAGCACGATAATTGATTTTTTGACACCTTCTGTTATGGAAATTGAGGGAGTGGATGATGCGAAGCTTAATGTGGACACAAAGTTTTGTGATCTGGCATGCAAGTTACTATTCCGATTTTCCTGGTACTGGCTTTGCAGCATTAACTGTCACGTACTAGTAAACAGCATGCCTACTACTCCATTTTATTGGTATGTATTCTCGCCCTTACAGGCTGGTTTTATCAGTGTTTGCTGTGTAACTGAGTCACGCTCGAGCGGTATTGAGACAATACTGGCCGCCATAAGGCGAACAACAAATGACGTGACGTCCGAGACTGTGGTCATAGTGACGATAGCAAATTATTCAAAGGAATACGCGATGACGAGGAATTGCTGTCGAACGAGACGATGAAGTGAGTCAAAATTATATTTAACGACTTCACCCGCTTAATTTTATAAATAGTAATAAACATAGCCTATGTTACTCACTGATAACGTAGCTTTTGATGGGGAAAAAAATTTTTAAAACCGGCCCAGTAGTTTTTGACTTATTTCAATACATACAAAAATACAAATCTTTCCACTTTACAATATTATTATAGTATAAAAGTATAGATAAGTATAGTGGAGAAATATGCGAATTAAATTTCATTTGCCTTCAAGACTATCAATGAGTTAAGCAGCATATTTAATTGTTCCATAATCTATTATTATAAAAACAAAACTTTAAGATCAATATCAGTATAAATAAACATGGAATTGTTTTGTAATAATAACCTAGTTTCAACTATTGTTCAATGACGTCACTAATCTTACATGACGTAGGATAATTGATATATTACTAGGACCAGTATCTCAAGCGATATTATAGGAAAACGAGCTCTCGCCCGCAAACTTCGTTAGCGTGGAACTCTAAAAAAAAAATGTCGTCTATAACATCCCCGCGTACTTATTACCAGCTACCTTCCAAAGTCCCGTCCAAATCAGTCCCCCCGTTCCAAAGATAGCGGTCTGGTCGCCATTGTGACAGCGCGGAATTAAAAAAAATGTAACCTATAATTTGTCCGTCCATGTCAGCTACCCTCCAGTGAAAATCCAGAGATTACCCGGAACAAATGCGGCTTGCGGACAGACAGACAATAAGTTTTTAAACGTAATTTTCGTTATCAGCAACGCAAATACATCATTTTCCTTTGATATTACAAACAGACACTCCAATTTTGTTACATGTATAGATAGATATATATACATAGATATAGATATAGATAGATAGACCAGAATCTATCTATCTGCCATTATAGAAGAACTAGTTGTGTATTTTTACATAGATTGTGGCCAACAAAAAGACCTAAACTGCTTTAGCTTTTTATAATCCTAGTAAAAATTGCGGGAAGACACCACTACGGCATTTTTCTTCAGTGTTTTAAAATTGATGCAGACTTTAATTTCTTTAGACATCGATTATTCGCTTTATAATAATAAATTACTGTTCTCGACAGGAAATCAATACGGTGTGTCGATAAGCAAAGGTCGACAATTAACTATGTTATACTGTTACGTGTAATTAAATATGTTGCAAGTTTATTTCGATTTTCACAATATAACTTGTACAAAACAAATTCTCTGTAAGTACCTATTTTTAATTATTATAAGGATTTGTTTGATCCGAAAATAAAACTGAGGAAAAACTCTATACCAAAATACATTAATCAAAACAAAATTTATCATAACCACAACCAGGTGGGTAAGTTATGTAAATTACCGCCATAGACAAATAAAAACTTCCTATTTATATTCGATTTCCGCAACACAAACTTCCTAATTGGATTCTAAATTACTTTTAGGAAATAATATTACAAAAACACAACAAACCACCGGATATATTATAAACTATTTAGTGACAACCATTGTAAAGTACAATATGCATATTTAATCGACAAGATTACTGCCATTATTGGATATTAAAAAAAAAACAAATTGTCTACATTAAAAAATATTATTATGAAATAAAATTATGTTTTAAATTATAGTACCTAAATCAAAAACAGGATGAAGGAAAATGTTTTTTTAAACCAATTGAAATTAACAATGTTTGGTACTACCTAAAATTATTTATACATAATACAAAATCATTTTAAGCTTCGGTAGTCTCAATGCAATTTAAGTTACATGCAAAAAAAGTCGAATCTTGCCTGCGGTTAAACTTGTTCGGAAGGAATCCTTTTCTATCTTTTTTGTTTGCAATTTGATACTCAAATGCATAGTGGATTACAATGATTGTTGTATTTCACATAAACGAACCGTGCTAACTCGTGGATAAATCTAGAATAATAATCATAATCGTGATAAAATCGAATATCAAGAATCTTATAATATCTAAAGAAAAAAAAACCTAGTTTTGGGGAATCCATTCAATTCTTTACCGTAACCAAATTTCTTAACTTATACCATAGATGTTTATTTATAGAAAACTAGCTTCCGCCCGCAACTCCGTCCGCGTGGAGTTCAAAAAAATCAAAAGTGAGTTGCCTATGTGTTCTTCGAGACTGTCCCCTACGTCTATACCAAATTTTATCGGAACCCGTTCACCCGTTTAGGCTACAAACTCTAACAAACATCCATCCATCCATCTAAACTTTTACATTTATAATATTAGTGTGAAGTGTGATAACTAATCAACAGAAAAAAAACAAACGTATTAATTACCTACAATACTACACTAAAATCTTACAAGACAACATTGGAGACTGCACGTGTCAATAATCGAATCTTCCCATTCGGCTCGTTCGAACCTGTTTTAACATAACCCGAAGTCTGGATCAAACACGATCCGTCTGCATGCCAAGATTAATGTCGCAGACGCCTTGATAATAAATACCTTTTAATTCTCAACTAACTACTAGACAAAATAACCACATCAATCCAAACACAGGACATTACGTTATAACCGACGTCTATCAGGCTATAAGACGCGGTATTTTGTGCTTATTAGATTTTCGCCATCTCATTGCTGGTCGCAGTCTGCGGTAGCGATTACAATCGGAACTAATAATGGAGATAGAATTAACTGTCTATTAATTTGTACTGTTAAAATATTTAACTTAACACTACATGTTTTACACAATAAATGTTAAATTACATGTACGATATACTTTTCCACGTTTAAAAACTTTTTAACAATCATTCCCCCAAATTAGTTTAGTCGTGATTTACCAAAAAGAATTTCTTGACAAAGTCAAGTTACGTTTCTATTGCAGACTTGGGATGAAACTCTCCAAAGAAACAAAAGAATTCTTAAATTATTTCGAGCTCTAAGCAAAGTAAAACAAAAGGGAGGAAAACTAGCAAAATAAAGGTCCCTGTAAAAACCCATAACTTCAATTAAGGATATAATTTTGTTATTTCAATAATAAAGACTATTTCAGCTACTGTTCATTTAATTCATAATATTATTATTTAGTAGTCCGTTTGGATTAGGTTTATATTTATTGTAAAAAAAATATTTTTTTATATCTAGAGTATTGTTAGTACAGTCAGCTCCATAAGATGTATGTGCGCATTTACGAATCTTCACAAACTTGTTACTTTTACAAACCTTCGGTTTTAAAATTAAATTATGCATGCATCCCTTTAAAACTTTTAACCATTAATACGTGTTATTAATGAATACGTGAAAAATTTTATTAAACCCAAATGCCTATACTAGTTTTGTAAATTTATACATATTTGTGCAACTGACTGTACAATATATTTCAAGTATAAATTCGTAGTTTACAAAGAACTACGTTATTTGCAGACATAAAATGGCGGATTTCAAGATCAAAACACCAATCAAACTAAATGCAGATCGTACTAAAGTTTCGCAAGCGTGCGTTTGTTTGCCAACGCGCTGGCTATCGTAATACGCCATTTTGTATTCTCTGCTAACTGAATACCGGTTATAATACCGGAAAATATATTATGTAAAATAAAAATTGCGACGACAGCAATATACCAGAAATATACACAGTACAAACAGTAAACAAATGTATATTAAAACTAGCTGTTGCTCGCGACTTCGCCCGCGTGAAAATAAAAAAATATAGCCTATGTTACTCACAGATAAAATGCCTTTCTAACGGTGAAAGAATTTTTAAAATCGGCCCAGTAGTTTTTGAGTTATTTCAATACATACAAAAATACAAAAATACAAATCTTTCCTCTTTATAATATTAGTATAGATTAAAAATCTATCCATCTAAAATCGGGAAGTTTGTAAGGTCAAACAGCAGTCATACAATTCCGACCACTTTAAGAAATAAGAACAAACTGATAAAACAAGTTATTCTTCACTCAAATACTGGTTTTAGATACATTTACATGATATCGACGTTCAAGTCCTACTTACGTTACTTCGCAATAGTTAATTATATCTTCAAATTTACATCGCAAAAAAACATGAACAAAAACAGATCCATTATATTTAAACTAGCTGTTCCCTTGCGGCTTCATCCGCGTGAAATTATAAAAAAATTATTTCATTGTGTATACATGTAGGTAACTACATTTGTCAAATTATCAATTCCAAATGTCAAAATGACATGACACGATGACAAACCATGGCAATCTTGCTTCCTTGATGTTGGCAGCAACTTATGGTCTCTTTCCCACATTAGGGTTTTTATCCAAAATATTTCCCCCTAAGTTTCATGGCATGAAAATATATAGCCTAAAGCGTGACGTAAGTGTAGGGCATTTTATTAAAAAAATAATTATTCAAAAATATGCTGTAATTGCTGACATCTTAGGCAACAAAGATGTGTTTACGCTTTATTATATTAGTATAGAAGTATAGATTGTCGTAATAAATAATAAAAATAAGCACAAGGGGGGATCTACAACTTATTACAATATCAATATGACCATCTAACATATTTAGAACCTACTATTAACTTGGCCAATTTTAAGGCTACACGAAAACTTTCTAGGAACCTATGCCACACGAATGCACAATAGGACTGTTTCTACGAAATCTGTCTCGCCATTAGGACGAACTATAAATAATAAACAAAAACACCACCCCGAGCCAAGAATATAAATTAATGCTAATAAATAATACAAATAGGGTACAAAATAGAACAGAGGAGCCGTTCTACTTGAAAAATTATTTCAATACTAGCCTATGTGGTCTTCCAGACTATCCTCTACATCTATGCCAAATTCCATCGAGATCCATTCAGCACTTTAGGCTGCAGACTTTAACAATCCATCCATCTAAACATTCGCATTTATAATATTAAGTAAGAAGTGAGATTTCGGGTTTAAAGTTGATCTGACATATTTTAAAAACACTTCCAACATCTAAATATTTTTCTAATATCTTGCACTCTATTAACAGTTCATTAAAATAAAATATATAACCCCCATTTAATATCATAATACTCCTAATATAATAAAGCGTAAACACATATTACTTCGTGGCGTAGGATGTCAGCAATTACAGCATATTTTTGAATATTTTTTTCTTTAATAAAATGCCCTACATTTACGACACGCTTTAGGTTATATATTTTCACGCTATTACACTTAGGGGGTAAATAAATTGCATAAAAACCCTAATGTGGTAAAGGGACCATACGCTACAAAGTGCGAACATCAAGGAAGCCAGATTGCCACGGTTTGTCATCATGTCATGTCATTTTGACATTTGCAATTGAGAATTTGCCAAATGTAAACAATAAAATAAAGTTTTTATAATTCCACGCGGTCGAAGCCGCACGGAAACAGCTAGTTATACTCATAAAATGTATAAGAGCAACATTCAATTATGGATCAATGGCAACCCAAGAGGAACTTGAAGGAACTAACTGGCATATCAAATAATGCAGGCATCTTAAAAATGTCATTCTAATTATTATGTCCTTCCTTCCAATTGTGAGTCTGAACAAAACTGCGTTAGGACAAAAGAAATCACGTCACTAAACTGCCTCAGTGGTTTAACGCAGTTGATGTTATTCTAGACGGCTCTCGCGATTCATTAGTATTAGGTTAAACTAAGTTTCAACGAAGTAAAACTCAAGTTATCAATAACACTAACAAATAGCTAAAAGTAGGTGGGAAACCGACCAGGAGTGTGGCAGAACGACTTATACAAGTAACAAATGAATAGCGGAACAAAGTCTGCAAATAGGCGAAACATCACTAACACATCGCTATCTCAATTTACCCAAAGATAAGCAACGTGA
>LD689855.1:0-12869 GCA_003118335.3 Papilio memnon
AAAGGCGTGCAGTTCCGCAACCACGAGATCATTGGCGACATCGTTCCGCTGGCAAAACGTTATGCCGAAGAAGGCGCAGACGAACTGGTATTTTACGATATCACCGCCTCCAGCGATGGCCGCGTGGTGGATAAAAGCTGGGTGGCGCGCGTGGCAGAGGTGATTGATATTCCCTTCTGCGTGGCGGGCGGGATTAAATCTGCTGACGATGCGGCGAAAATTCTCTCTTTCGGTGCGGACAAAATTTCGATTAACTCCCCTGCGCTCGCAGATCCGGAGCTGATTACGCGTCTGGCGGACCGCTTTGGCGTGCAGTGCATTGTCGTGGGGATCGACACCTGGTTTGATACCGCGACGGGCAAATATCACGTTAACCAGTACACCGGCGATGAAAGCCGCACGCGCGTCACCCAATGGGAGACGCTGGACTGGGTGCAGGAAGTACAAAAACGCGGTGCAGGTGAGATCGTGCTGAACATGATGAACCAGGACGGCGTACGCAACGGTTACGACCTCGAGCAGTTGAAAAAAGTGCGCGCGGTCTGCCAGGTTCCGCTGATTGCCTCCGGCGGCGCGGGCACCATGGAACACTTCCTTGAAGCCTTCCGCGATGCGAACGTAGACGGCGCGCTGGCCGCTTCCGTGTTCCACAAACAGATTATCAATATTGGTGAGTTAAAAACGTACCTGGCCGACCAGGGCGTGGAGATCAGGGTATGTTAACAGAGCAACAACAAGCGCAGCTGGACTGGAAAAAAACTGACGGATTACTGCCGGTGGTTGTACAGCATGCCGTTTCAGGCGAAGTGCTGATGCTGGGATACATGAACCAGGAGGCACTGGCAAAAACGCTCGACAGCGGCAAGGTGACGTTTTTCTCGCGCACCAAACAGCGCCTGTGGACGAAAGGGGAAACCTCAGGTCACTTCCTGAATGTGGTCAGCATTACGCCAGACTGCGACAACGACACCCTGCTGGTGCTGGTCAACCCGATTGGGCCTACCTGCCACAAAGGCACCAGCAGCTGCTTCGGCGAGGCGAGCCACCAGTGGCTGTTCCTCTATCAGCTGGAACAGCTGCTGGCAGAGCGTAAATCAGCGGATCCCGAGAGCTCGTACACGGCGAAACTGTACGCCAGCGGCACCAAGCGTATTGCGCAGAAGGTGGGTGAGGAAGGCGTTGAAACGGCGCTGGCGGCCACCGTGCATGACCGTGAGGAGCTGACGAACGAAGCGTCGGATTTGATGTATCACCTGCTGGTGCTGCTTCAGGATCAGGAGCTGGATTTAACGACGGTGATTGAGAATTTGCGGAAACGACATAAATAAAAAAAGACCGGGGAGACCCGGTCTTTTTTTGTGCGTAAATCAGGCTCTTGGCTTGTAGTTTCTCAGCGCGTTACGGCCGAGGACGACAGCAGAACCGATGATCCCGCCGAGGAGAACGGCAAGGATGAGGGTGAGGGCCTTTTTAGGGCTGTCACGACGGATAGGCAGATTAGGTTTCATGACGTAACGATAGACGTGAATGGTGTCTGGGTTAACGTTGAGGTTCTGAATATCAAGTAAGTTTTGTTTGGTCTGGTAGTAAGCGCCTGAGAAGACCAGCGGACGTGACGCTTCGTTATCAATCATTGACTTGAGCGCTACGGTACCCAGCAGGAACATGGTTTCCTGAGTGACATCCTGCGTTTGCTGGAGCTGTGGAGTACTAATTTTAGCTGCTTCCGCATTCTTGTAAGCTTCAGAGATCTGTTTGATACGCAGATCTTTCTGCTCCTGTGCCACTTTCTCCTGGTTCTGAAGCGAGTCGTTCAGGGTTGTGATCTGCTGCTTGAGGTTATCTCTGAGGTCAAGCGTCAGTTCTTTAGCCGTCTGCTCATCAACCTGCTGAATATACTGAGCTAATTGCTTTTGAGCTGCATCAGCGGATTCGCCCTGATAGCTTACGGTTAAAGGTAAACTTTGCCCTTTTACGGTAGGCTCAATAGTCAGTTTTTCCGGATCTTCCTGATTCTCCAGCGCCTGAGCTAATGCCGAGAAGGAAGAATTAAAACGACCAATAGCACGATTCTGAATATCCAGCATAGATGGAGCTGCCCCACCATAGAGGATATTCAACGCATTGGAATAAGTGGCGATTTGTGCCGCATCTGGCTGGGCTATGATGGCGGATGACGTCCATTTCTCTTTTGCAACAGTGATGTAAACAACGGCAAGAACAATAAAAGCAGCAACGAATGCTCCAATTACCCACTTACCACGCCACAGCTGTAGCACTAAATCCAGTAAATCAATTTGCTCCGGGTCATTGTTGCGTGTGACCAGGTTATCGTTGTTGTGCGTCATACAATCCCTAACAGATGAAAAAGGGCAAAAACAATCTTGTTTCCTTAGTGTATCTGTTGCTGGAGATTTTTCTATAAGAATCCGATGAGTTATATCGGAAAGATGGGTTATGTAAGTGAAGTACGACGCGCTATCATAGGCGGATTCTGATGTCCTGGGGCATCAACAAGAACACTGTAAATGAGGGAAGCTATGAAATTTCTGGTAACGGGTGCCGCGGGCTTTATCGGTTCTCATGTCAGCAAGCGCCTGCTTGATGCAGGGCATAAGGTTGTTGGGCTTGATAACCTGAATGATTACTATGACCCTAACCTCAAGCTCGCTCGCCTCGAACTGCTCAAATCCGAGAGTTTCACCTTCCACAAGCTGGACTTAGCGGACCGCGAGGGCATGGCTGCGCTCTTCGCCAATGAAAAATTTGACCGCGTGATCCATCTTGCCGCCCAGGCGGGCGTGCGTTACTCGCTGGAAAACCCGCATGCCTACGCTGATGCAAACCTGGTAGGTCACCTGAACGTGCTGGAAGGCTGTCGCCACAATAAGGTTCAGCATCTTCTGTATGCGTCATCCAGTTCTGTTTACGGCCTCAACCGTAAGATGCCGTTTTCTACTGACGACTCCGTAGACCATCCGGTTTCCCTGTATGCGGCAACCAAAAAAGCCAATGAGCTGATGTCTCATACCTATTCGCATCTGTATAACCTGCCGACCACTGGCCTGCGCTTCTTTACCGTGTATGGCCCATGGGGCCGACCGGACATGGCGCTGTTCAAATTCACCAAAGCCATGATTGAAGGCAACAGCATCGACGTATACAACTACGGCAAGATGAAGCGCGACTTCACCTATATCGATGATATTGCGGAGGCGATTATTCGCCTACAGGACGTCATTCCTCAGGCCGATGCCGACTGGACGGTCGAAACCGGTTCGCCAGCAACCAGTTCTGCCCCGTATCGCGTGTATAACATCGGTAACAGTTCGCCTGTCGAACTGATGGATTACATCACCGCGCTTGAAGAGGCGCTGGGCAAAGAAGCGGTGAAAAATATGATGCCGATCCAGCCGGGGGACGTGCTGGAGACCAGTGCGGACACCAAAGCGCTGTATGACGTTATTGGGTTTAAACCACAAACCTCAGTCAAAGAAGGCGTGAAAAACTTCGTCGACTGGTACCGCAACTTCTATAACGTTTAAAAACAAAAAACCCGGCAGATTGCCGGGTTTTTTTATATCACGATTTTAATCAGTCGCTGCCGAACAAATCGCGGGTATAGACTTTATCTTTCACGTCCGCCAGCTCTTCCGCCATACGGTTGGAGATAATTACATCCGCTTCTTTCTTGAATGCATCCAGATCGCGAATGACGCGAGAGTGGAAGAACTCGTCTTCCTGCATGGCCGGTTCATAAATAATGACCTGTACGCCCTTCGCCTTAATACGCTTCATGATCCCCTGAATGGAAGAAGCGCGGAAGTTATCGGAACCGCTCTTCATGATCAGGCGATACACGCCCACCACTTTCGGCTGACGCGCCAGAATGGAATCCGAGATGAAGTCTTTACGCGTGCGGTTGGCATCCACAATGGCGGAAATCAGGTTGTTCGGCACCGCCTGATAGTTAGCCAGCAGCTGCTTGGTATCTTTTGGCAGGCAGTAGCCACCATAACCGAAGGATGGGTTGTTGTAATGGTTACCGATACGCGGGTCAAGACACACGCCCTCGATGATCTGACGGGTGTTCAGACCTAAGCTCTCGGCATAGCTGTCAAGTTCGTTGAAGTAAGCCACACGCATCGCCAGATAGGTATTGGCGAAAAGCTTAATGGCCTCTGCCTCGGTGGAATCGGTGAACAGGACCGGAATATCTTTTTTGATTGCGCCTTCCTGAAGCAACGCAGCAAAACGCTCCGCACGCTCGGAACGCTCGCCAATCACGATACGGGATGGGTGCAGGTTATCGTATAACGCCCTGCCCTCGCGGAGAAATTCCGGCGAGAAGAAGACATTATCAATACCCAACTCTTCTTTAATCGATTTTGTGAAACCCACTGGAATTGTCGACTTGATGATCATCACTGCGTTCGGGTTGATTGCCGTAACGTCTTTGATAACCGCTTCAACGGTTGAGGTATTGAAGTAGTTGGTTTTAGGATCGTAGTCGGTTGGCGTGGCGATGATGACGAAATCCGCATCGCGGTAAGCGTCTTCTTTGTCCGTGGTAGCGCGGAAGTTCAGCGGTTTGGTCGCGAGGTACTCTTCAATCTCTTTATCGACGATCGGGGACTTCTTCTGGTTAAGCATGTCCACTTTTGCCTGCACGATATCCAGCGCAACCACTTCATGGTTTTGTGCAATCAGAATACCGTTTGAGAGACCAACATAGCCTGTTCCGGAGATGGTTATTTTCATTCGTTTAACTTCTTCAAGTTTGAGTTTCTGGAGGCGTAAGCACACCACCGCAATAAACAACTGTTGAGGTTTTTACCTCTTAAGTTGAGGGACTGTCAAGGTGAATGCCTTGCTTCAGAAAGGGATAAACGTAGTGATTTATGCGGCAATGAAAGTGGTTGGCTGGAGAAAGTAAGTCAACATGGGACTGAAAGCGATAAAAAAGCCCGGTGAGTCTCACCGGGCCATGCTATCAGACTGAGTTAAATCAGATTAATCCAGCCATTCGGTGTGGAACACACCTTCTTTATCCGTACGCTTATAGGTATGCGCACCGAAGTAATCACGCTGTGCCTGAATCAGGTTCGCTGGCAGAACGGCAGCACGATAGCTGTCATAGTACGCCACCGCAGCGGAGAAGGTTGGAACCGGGATACCATTCTGCACGGCGTACGCAACAACATCACGCAGCGCCTGCTGATAGTCGTCTGCAATCTGCTTGAAGTAAGGCGCCAGCAGAAGGTTGGCGATACCCGCATTTTCAGCATAGGCATCGGTGATTTTTTGCAGGAACTGAGCGCGAATGATACAGCCGGCACGAAAGATCTTCGCAATCTCGCCGTAGTTCAGATCCCAGTTGTTCTCGTCAGATGCCGCGCGCAGCTGAGAGAAGCCCTGCGCGTAAGAGACGATTTTACCCAAGTACAGTGCACGACGGACTTTCTCAACGAACTCAGCTTTGTCGCCGGCTGGTTTAGCCTGTGGACCAGACAGCACTTTAGATGCCGCGACGCGTTGCTCTTTCAGAGAAGAGATATAACGTGCAAATACAGATTCGGTGATCAGGGACAACGGCTCACCTAGATCCAGAGAGCTCTGGCTGGTCCATTTACCGGTACCTTTGTTCGCGGCTTCATCCAGAATCACATCGACCAGATATTTACCCTCTTCATCTTTCTTGGTGAAGATATCTTTGGTGATGTCGATCAGGTAGCTGTTCAGCTCGCCTTTGTTCCACTCGGTGAAGGTCTCTGCGAGCTCCTCGTTAGAGAGGTTCAGGCCGCCTTTTAGCAGAGAGTAGGCTTCAGCAATCAGCTGCATGTCGCCATATTCAATGCCGTTGTGAACCATTTTCACGTAATGACCAGCGCCATCAGGACCGATATAGGTCACGCACGGCTCGCCGTCTTCAGCAACGGCTGCGATTTTAGTCAGGATTGGCGCAACCAGTTCGTACGCTTCTTTCTGACCGCCAGGCATGATGGATGGACCTTTCAGAGCGCCCTCTTCACCGCCGGATACGCCAGTACCAATGAAGTTGAAGCCTTCAGCAGACAGTTCACGGTTACGACGAATGGTGTCGTGGAAGAAGGTGTTGCCGCCATCAATAATGATGTCGCCTTTATCCAGAAACGGTTTCAGTGAATCGATAGCTGCATCGGTACCTGCGCCTGCTTTCACCATTAACAGGATACGACGAGGTGTTTCCAGAGACTCAACGAACTCTTTAACCGTATAGAAAGGAACCAGTTTTTTGCCTGGATTCTCAGCGATGACTTCTTCGGTCTTATCACGGGAGCGGTTGAAAACGGAGACGGTATAACCACGGCTTTCGATGTTGAGCGCCAGGTTGCGCCCCATCACTGCCATACCGACAACGCCGATCTGTTGCTTGGACATTACATACTCCTGTCAGGTGTGGTCGCCGCGTATTTTTCGCGACTAATTACATTTTATGAAAAATTAATATAACTTATATATGCCAGAAGAGGCAACATTGATTTATAGACCATGTTTTTTAACAGCTTTATATATGTAAAAAGAAAAATAATAAGCTGATTTCAACACATTCAAACCTATATAATTACGATAAAAATACCATTGTGAAATCAGGATCTTATATTTATTGGAAGATAAACTTTTTTGACCTTCTCTGTAATAAGCCAATACAGACGGTATACAATAGGCTTTCTCAGTTATTTTTAACAAATCTAACCACAATGCCATGTCTTGGCGCTTTCTAATTAGTGGCATAAAAGTCTTCCCTAGAACCTCTTGATTATATATTGCTGTTAAGCAACCGATAACATTCGATTTTAGGAGTTCGGCATATGTTATAGTTGAAGGTGGTGATATTATCCTTCCTAAATTACCTTGCATATCTATTTTTCTATATTGGGAATAGGTAAAAGCAATATTATTTTCTTCCATAAATGCTATTTGCGTGCTTAGCTTATATTCATCCCATAAATCATCACTATCTAAAAATGCTATATATCGCCCTGCTGCTCTTTCAATTGCTGCATTCCTAGCAAATCCTGCACCTTTGTTTATGGTATGTCTTACAACTTGTATTCTATGATCCTTCTTGGCATAATCTTGAATAATATTAATGGTATTATCAGTCGAACTATCATCGGAAATTATCAACTCCCAATTTTCGTATTTTTGTTTCAATACGGATAATATAGACTCTTCAATTGTTGCTTCGGAATTATACGAAGGCATTATTACCGATACTAATGGTTCGATCATAGTTTCACACTTGTCTTGTCAGTTATCATTGAGGACGCCCTTAATAAAATCATCTAAACGCTTTTTATTAACCTCACCATCCAGCATATAATTTCTCATATTGATATTTTTGTCTTGAATGCTTGAAAATTTATTTATAAGTTCATCAATGTCATGATATGTCAAGACAAAATCCCCTAAATCCTCTAAAGTATTAAATATCCCTGCTGGGATAAAAACAGGGTGACAACCGAGCATACCCAAGGCAAATCGAGTTGGAAATGTTGTACCCATCCTCAAATTATCGGCATTATTGTAAAGCACTACACTAGCTTTAAAATTCGCCATAAAACGGCCTAAATCTCCGTTAGAAATTGCTTGCAAAGAGAATGGTTTAAACGTTTTAATATTTACATGAGCTAAGTCACATGGATACTGAACCCAAACATTAATTCCTGCATCAGCAATTGCTAATAACTGTGATGAGACATTATCTAAAGTCCTCTCGCTAAATCTAACATTTCCAAGGAAGATTAAATCTTTCTTTGATTTATTTTCATCATTGCCAAAAAAATGCGAGGGTAAAAAATCTTTCATGATTAAATATTTTTTCTTATAAGAAAGATAATCAATAATGGCGCGTTTCATCAACTCACCAGAAATAATTAGCCCATCAAACAAATCGAAATATTTCTTATCTTTCTTTAAGAGTAGCCATGAAAAACCTCTTTGCTTACTTACATTATATCTTACGGGATATGTGCTTACGCTAAGAATCAATTTAGTTTGTGATCCACTTTGCCTGAGGATCTTTTTTATAGTATCTACTTCCTTTCGAAGTGTTGTCCCCCAAAAACAAAAAGCAAAATCAAAACCATACTTCTCAAATACACCTCTAATTATTTTCTGCTGGGATATTGCTAATGTTTTTTTTTCAAAAAAATTCGAATAAAGCCACCAAAAAATATTCATGGTATCAAGCTTGAAATAACTAACAATTTTCTTTATCTTGCCGAAGTCAGAAGTGTTATTATTTTTAATCTCATACAAATTTATTCCTGTATATTTAGTTGAATTTATATCAACAGTTGACGAAGTATTTAGAATAAAAACACTATATCCTTTCGCTATAAAATAGTCAGCGTATGAGAATATAAATATAGTATTTAATGACCCTACCAGTAAGACTTTCATATTAAATCCATTTATATTTTTTCATTAAATAATTGATAGCATTTTTTTTTGCCATGAAAGTAAATTTCGATAGGCCTCTTCCAGTAGTGGAATGTGAATGATGCTTTATTTTGATATTAAAATCGACCACCACAGTTTTGTTATTTTCGCAACAAAACTCTCCAACGGTAATTTCTTCACCGTATAAAAAATACATGTCATCTGGTAAATTATTATAAAAAAACCTAGCATTTAAAATAAAAATCGCTCCATGAGGTGCGTATATAACCGTTCCAGATTTAAAATGGCCTTTATTCTTCCTTGGTCTTTTCTTTGCTACCCACTCAATGATTTTAGCAGCACAATAATTTTGAAAAACTTTTCTCATTCTGACGAAGTGTTTAAGAGGTGGGCGATTAACCATAAAAGGGTTAAACTCTTTATTTTCAAAAGCATCCCACACGGAAGGCGCAATAACAGCCAGATCATTATCATTAAGAAAATGATGACAAATTTTGGTTATAATATCGGTGCTTTCAAAAGTAATATCATTGTTTGAATATATAATAGCTTTACATTTCAATTTCAACTCTTCTTTAGCATATTCGAGACCGTAATTACAACCAGCCATGTAGCCACGATTTTCGGATTGACGAATATAATAAATATTATCGTATTTTTCAATTTTGTTTTTTAAATAGAAGTCCTCTTCTCTTGAATTATCAACAACAATCAGAATATTTTCATCGGACTTATCTATTCCTATCCATGACTCTATAAATTGAAGGGTCATATCTGTATTATTGTAGGAAACGGTTACAAACAAAGCATCAACATTCATTTTTCAATCCAAATATATGTTAGCATTAAATAACATAATGAACTTATTGCTACTGATATGGGGAAAATGCTTATTCCCAGTGTACTTACGAAATTTAAATTTACCACAACTGAGATAATAAGGCACAAGACTATGTTAATTAGCATAGCGTATGTTTTTTTCTGCATTTCTAAAGGCTTTTGATATAGCAAACCCAACTGCCATAAAATAATCCCAAAAATCAAAATACCTAAATCTTTTTTAGATAAACCTATATTAATGAAATTAACAATAAAATCATATGAATTATATACAAGCAATGCGGAAACAGAAGCTATCGCAACTGAAACAAGACTAAGATAGCAGCCTATTTTTTTATAATTAACATTAGCAGTTTCATTAAAAACCAAAATAGGATAACATGCATTTGAAAGTGGAATGACTATTAACGCACATATCTTAACAACAGAGTCATATATAGCAGAATAAATACCCAATTCATAAGTGTTAAGAAAAGTAATTATAATCTTTCGATCAACTAATAACTGGCCAGAAGCTATTGTTATCCAAACTGCCACAGGCAGACCAAATTTTAACCAGTTCAGCAACCCCTCTTTCAAACCCGAAAAAGATTCAATGCGTAGGCCAATAGAAAAAGCTGGCTTGAATGTCATTATAAAAATAAAACATGATAACGAACAAGCAATGATGAGTCCATTAATCCCCTTAAAGAAAAATGAAAAAACATAAGCACATATAATTTGGATAACTATCCTAAATAAATCATAATAAAAGAATACTTTTATTTTTCTTTCTGATTGCAGTAAAGAGCGACCAACACTATAAAATCCACTCGTCAGGGCAAGCAATACGCATGCTATATACTGATATTCTAATAGAAACGAACCAACATATACTATAATTGCACATAAAATTGTTGAACCTATTAACCCTGCCTGCAACAAGCGTTTATCATAATCATTGTGCCTGTTCATCCTAATATAGGATTGAGCCAACCACGTGAAACATAGATTAGATATAGTCAAGGCCAAGACATATAAAACAGAAAATTCACCGTATTGACTTACCCCATATATTTTTAAGGTCAACCATATGACGAGGAGGCTCAAAACACCAACAATTGATTTCGAAATAAGGTAATATAAACTATCCTTTAAGATATCTTTAATCACAAGATTTCATTCTCACAAATATTATAAAATATACCCAAAACATCAGAGCGGCAAAAAGTATCACATTATACGAAAAAGGATTAATCACATAGGACCAAAAAAAGAAGAAGACAATAAAACTTGTTATAGGAGCAAGAAATTTTGCCTGGCGGGCTACTACAATATTAGGAATACATGAAAGAAGGATACCTACGATAATTAATGCGACATAGAGTCCTAGCATTGAAAAATCTTCAATTAACCCACGATATGCTGTGAATATATTAGAGATCCTTCCATTGCCTATATCAATAGCTGGATAAACGCCAGATACACGCTCAGAAATCCCTAATATGTCGAAAAGACCAACAAATGTGCGCTGACCATAGGTTATATCATAGTCATATAAATTATTTATCCAGTAATCAAACCCTGGGATATAACCAACAAACCAAGTAACAACATGGGATACTATACCAGTGATATCATATTCAGTTTTACCGCCTCTCACAACCTGAATAGTCACAAAAAATAAAAAAATCACTAATACAAAAATCAGGGACAGCAATATTTTTTTAAAGGTCACACGGTAATTTTCTCGCGATGAATTGTAATATGAAAAAGCATAAAAACTTGCCAGAAAACAGAAAAGCTGCAACATCATTCCAGCTCTAGCCGCCATAACCACGCTATCGATAAGGATTACACCAAAATGTAGCAAAATAAATAACAATGTTTTTTTGGTGCGAGATGATGCATACATCATTCCCATTAAAAAAGTGGTAAAGTATGCAAAAATCGAACTAACTTTATATATTGCACTAACTTTTAATGTTCCATCATAACGAGCAACAGCGTTTGAATGCGACAACGCAAATAGTGAGTCTATATTGCTCGGAAATAAAACCTGATTTGGTAAATTAGAAATTACACCAACAAATGATAATATTATAAGAGTAGTTAACAACTTATAACTATGCTTCGCTGTTATAAAAAGCACATCTTTTTTTGGCAGCATAATATTACATGCTGCCCCAATTTGTACAACTGTAACAATTGTATAATTTAGGATGAACCCTAAATAGCTCCAATAAAGGCCTAAAGTATCCATAAATAAATATGGATATACAAAAATTATTTCAAGAAAAAAAGGAACGAGAAAACCAATATGATAGCTTCTCTTAAAATAAAAAAGCCAGAACAACCTTATAATGAAAACGACGAAGCATAGTAGGATTAACATTAATCGACCTGTTACATTAGAAGCAATTATCTTTAGAATAATCGTCAAAAGTTGGAAGGTTCATATCCTTATCTGATAAGACAAACGCCTCCATATTTGGCCAAGATATATTTAACTTTTCGTCGTTCCAGATTAACCCTGCGTCACTACATGGATTATAATAATTTGTTGTTTTATAGACAAATTCTGCATTATCACTCAGCACAACAAATCCATGAGCAAACCCTTCTGGAATCCATAACTGTCTCTTATTATCAGCTGAAAGTTTATATCCAACCCATTTACCATATGTTGAAGAGTCTATTCTTAAATCTACTGCAACGTCGTAAACTTCGCCAACAATACAACGTACTAGTTTACCTTGAGCGAAGGGGGGCTTTTGAAAATGCAATCCTCTCAAAACCCCTTTGCAAGATTTTGAGTGATTATCCTGGACGAAATTTACTTCATGCCCTATAGCCTCCTCAAATATTTTTTGATTAAAGCTTTCGAAAAAGAAACCTCTATCATCATTATATATTTTCGGTTCAAACAAAAGCACATCGGAGATTGAAGTTTTTATGATATTCATTATTATATTTCGCCTTTAATCATTTTCATTAAGTATTTACCGTAAGCATTTTTACGAAGATGTGATATTTGCTTTTCAACTTGTTCTGCGTCAATAAAACCTTTTCGGAATGCAATCTCTTCAGGGCAGGACACTTTTAGCCCCTGACGCTCTTCAATTGTCGCAATAAAGTTACTCGCCTCGATCAGGCTCTGGTGGGTTCCTGTATCCAGCCACGCATAGCCGCGCCCCATCATTGCAACAGACAGACGCCCCTGCTCCAGGTAAATACGGTTGATGTCGGTAATTTCCAGCTCACCGCGTGCAGAAGGCTTCAGGTTCTTAGCCATCTCCACTACATCGTTATCATAGAAATAGAGTCCCGTTACGGCATAGTTGCTCTTCGGCTCGAGCGGTTTCTCTTCCAGGCTAATTGCAGTGCCATCTTTATCAAACTCCACCACACCATAACGCTCAGGGTCATTGACGTGGTAGGCGAATACGGTTGCACCGTCACCTTTGTTTACTGCGGCTTCCAGCTGTTTCGGCAAGTCATGACCATAGAAAATGTTATCGCCCAGCACCAGCGCACAGCTATCGTCACCAATAAACTCTTCGCCAATAATAAAGGCCTGTGCCAGTCCGTCCGGGCTTGGC
>LD699455.1:4573-16457 GCA_003118335.3 Papilio memnon
GCTCGCACGCGCTCCGCCAGGGAAGTGGTGGCGAACAGCGGCGGCGGCGCGCGCGTGCGCAGTGCCCACACGGCCAGCGCGCTCGCCGCGCCGCGCGTCCCGCCCGCCGCACCCACGGCCGCGACCACCACCCGCTCGTACTGCTCTGCACGGATCTACACCAAATAAACAGAATCACTACACAAAGATCTCACTGGGTAATATGTCCCATTACAATAATGGAAAATGCTTAATCTTCTTCCGCTACAACTGCTTAACTGCTTAACTGTGAGATGTGACTATTTTACGTCATGATTGTTTTAGTAAGTGTCTATTATAATATAATAATAGAACGAGGGGCGACTCACCGGCAGCGTGGCGCGCCAGTAGCTGGGCCGCGGGCACTCGGCGCCGCCGGCGGGCACTTCGGGGGGCGCGTCGGCGGCGACGAGCCGCTCCTCATCGCCCCGGCCTTCTAGCTCTTCCAATTCATGCACCGGAACCTCTGCAGCAAGCATGTGCCTGAAATATTTTACAACAACAAAAACACGTGAATAAGTTAATTATTAATAGATCTAACGTCGATGTAGATTTCGACAAGGTAAAAGGTTTTGTGACCTAAAAGATGGTAGAGATAGTTGTGTGATAATATAATTCTATACTTTCTTTACAAATATAATAAAGTGTAAAAGCACACTTCTCATCTATATAGAATTTCAGCAATGACAGCATGTTTTTATTATTTTTAAAATAAAAAGCCTCGCACTTACGACATGCTGTATGCTATACATTATATTATTTTTTCACGCTATTAAACGTAGGGAGAAATAAATTGAAAAAACCTGTATTCAGGAAGGGGATAAAAACAAGCCAATAGCAGCAAATAGCAACGATTCATGCGGACCAAGCCGCACGGGAACACCTAGTTATTTAACACATTTAAAAACTTAGTAAGCAAGATAAATGGCGCGCTATTTTCGCAGCGCAGTCAAGACTAGCAATAAGCTGAGACTCACGTGATGTGCGCGGCGGCCTCGTTGTAGACACGTAGCACCTGAGACCTCACGCCCGCGAACTCCGACTGCACGCCCTGCGGGCACACATACCTTATGTCATATCAAGTTGCGAGCCGAAGCGGATGGGCCAGAGCGGAGCGCGGCAGGGCAGTGGCACCTGGTCGGCGGCGTTGAGCCACACGGTGGTGACGGCGCGCGCGGGCGCCAGCAGGCGCAGCGACAGCGACAGAAAGGCGGCGGGCCCGGCCCAGCAACCACCGGCCGGGCCGCACTCGGCTCGCACCTCTGCCCGCCCCACGCCGCTCTCTGCCGTTGACAAAATTTGCTTACAAAATAAGCGCATTAATTTTTTTATTGACTAATAGTAAATAGTCACCCAAAAATAATTGATGAATGAACTCATGTTACAGTCATCTGTAAATGTACGAATACCGACCGTCGAACCTCAAGATGAGTAGCTCCCAGCGGTCGGCGAGCACAAGGGGCCCTGAGAGCAGTAGGCGCGCGTCGTCTGGCGCCCAGCTCACCGCCAACACCGCCGCCCAGCCGCGCACTCGCTCGCTGCGACGCCAGCTCTGCTCCCACCGCGGGCTGCCCGACACGCGCGCCCACACCTGTCCGGCCCGTGCCCACGCCCACGCAGCACCGTCACATACACGATACGATAACACTGCTACATATCAGAATATCAATACAACTGCACATCGCAGATCGGGTTTCACGCCGCGGCTGACAACTCACCGCTTTGAAAATTCATACCTTTTTTAGAGGACTTATTTTGTAATAAATACCTATAGTTTTTCTATAAGTTCAGTTAAGCTCGGCTGTGACGTAAATGTAAAACATAACAAAAAAACGTTCGTTGATACACTTTAGATTAGTACGTAAAAGACAACATTAGGTCATTATATTATAATATGTATGGTACACCATTTTTTTGTGGTATACCACAAAAAAAAATATAAAAAACTGCCGAGTCTCGCTTTCCCTACAAAATGTGTTGGATGTCGTGTAAAACCTAGTCATTTTAGTTAGTATCTATTATGAAACCTGGCAATCACACGGCGCCATCTTTTTGAAAGAACAACACTTGCTATTTATTCCATTTCTATTTAAAACTAAGCAAATCCCTCGAGAATAACTTGACATTTTAGTTTGAAAATCAATGGCGCCGCGTAATTGCAAAGGTTTCATAATAGATACTTACTAAAATGACTAGGTTTTACACGACATCTAACACATTTTTGTAGGGAAAGCGAGACTCGGCAGTTTTTATGTTTTATATTTTTGGTGGGATCTTACTTCTTTTTATAGGTTGTCCTATTTAAATATTCGTCGTAAACAAATCAAATTAGTTTGAACCCTTCCCTACCTGAAAATGCTTCGTACTAGAGGTCAAGTTAAAATAGTTCCTATTAATATAGAAATATTACGAACGAAGAAATTTCTGGATTTTTGATTTTTTCCTATACTTATACATTGACTTCTATCTATATTCAAAATTTCAAGTTTGTAGGACTGCTAGAAGCTGTTTATACGACCTTAGAATTATGATTACACGTGCGTTTGAAGAAACCAATTGACAATATCTCGTAAACTACAAGCTATTATATAATTATAAAATGTTTTGGGTTTATAACAAGGTGTATGATATTTATTTATTTTATAAATTTCAGACGTATATCTTTATCTATAAGGATTTTGACCTATTTTCCACGAAAATACAAATTTTTTAAAATCAACAAATTTAAAGATTTTTATTTTCTCCTATATCTATAGACAAAGCGCTGACTAAATTCTAAATTGCATGCTTGTAGCACCATTGGAAGTGCCTTTAAATTATGATTAAACACGCATTTGTGTAGAAAAGTAAAAAAGTGCTTTGTTTCCTACGTAACCATGTCCGAAATTTGGACGACTCGACCAACGCAACGAAAGAACAATCGAAAACTACAAAACAACAACCACAGTGAGAACGCAAAGAACAGCCACCGAAACACCAAAGAGCCCGCAACCAGCGGGTGACTATGCCTGTGGCGAGACGTTAATAATATAGTGCTTCAATTATTAGACGATCTCGTCACAGCGCCATCTATTGAGGCGGAGCGAAAACGACGCCAACAGATTTCAACTAGCTATAATTTATTTGTAAACTACTAGACTAGATAAACATAATTAAAAGATATTTTGGCAATATATTGAATTCCGGTATATCTTAATGTTGAAAATTTCAAGCTTCTCTCTTTATCCACACCGAAGTTACAGGGGTGTCAAAAGTGCCCCGAAGCGCTTCGAGAAAACAGTGTTTGGTGGTGCTCGCCTCGGAGGGTGCACTGAAACTCACTCAGATTGGTGTTTTGTATGGGAGAAATATAAAGTAGATTCTCTAAAATACAATGTTTTACAATCAAAGTATATGTACCATTGCTGTCTGCACTTTTGCTACCTCATAGAAAATTTAAGGGGCTTAGGACTTCATCGGAGTTGTATTTTTTCTCTTGAAAGTGGTTATCGAAATTTCGAAAAAAAGTGTAATCTGTTGGAGCAAGGTTCGGGGAGTACGGTTGATGTCTTAAACATTACAATTGAAGCACCTCAAATTTGTTAGCCCACTGTTGGGCAGTGTACGGTGTACTAACCAAAGATAGAAGGAGATATTTGAGTTCACAGTGGCCAGTAAGACAAAACGCCAATCAAGTGTAAGAACCTAACATTATAGATTATTATAATAATCCGACATACCGTAAGCGAGGCGTCATCGGCACCGAGCGCAAGCCGGTCCCCGGCGAGGCTGAGCGCTGCGTGCGCCACAGCAGCGTCCCCTGCGGCGGGCGCGCGCCAAGCCAGCCGCCAGCGCGCCGCTGCCAGGCAGTATTCGCGCCGCCACGACCACGCCGCCCACGAATCTCCTATTATCCGCAAAACATTTACTTTATAAGTATTATGTTCGCCCCTTTTTTCAACCTATTACTTAAAGTATTATTATATCTTAGTAGTAATCTACATAATAACATATATCTACTGATGCCAGATTCCGAATTTCTAAGCCCGGTAGTTTCTGAGCTGATTTTTCGGTTACTCTTATTGTTTGTGTTCGCGATATCTTCTAACCATTTGTCCAATGTAAATGCTGGAAAGGACAATTTTATTCTATATTAAATTCTCCTGACAACAAACGCAGTTTTTTGGATAAGGATTAATATTAAAACTAATAAAACAACGACGCAAATAGCATGCGTTTTTTAATTCATTTTGTAAACAAAAAAGTGGTTAGTATAAGAAAACCGTGAAAGATAGATATATACTATCGCGAACTTTTCTGTAGAACTTTTTGAGGTCTACAATTCCTTCATACATCATTTTTATATTCCTCTAAAGGTTTGGCAGCGTAAGCCAAGGAAAGTTAAAATTTATTGAATTTTTAACGCCGGGGTCCAGAAATACGCTTTTTGTTAATAATTCCTAAATATTAAATATAGCTTATGTTACTCAGAGATAAATTACCTTTCTAATGGTGAAAGAATTTTTTAAATCGGCTTAGTAGTTTTTGCTTGAATCATATACATACAAAAAACCAAACCGACTTCCAAACAAAATACATTAAAAACAAAACATTCTCAAAAAAAAAAACACACTAAAAAGTAACGAAATAATTCCTTAAAATTACTTAAACCTTCAATCTCACTTATTGTAGCTGTTATGTCTATATTGTACAATTATTCTTACTTTGATGTCGGTGTCAGCCGAGATAGGCAGTGATGTTTCTACATAAGGCTTTCTACATTTTTACCATTACAATTGAC
Organism: Papilio memnon; assembly: GCA_003118335.3. Classification (NCBI taxonomy): domain Eukaryota; kingdom Metazoa; phylum Arthropoda; class Insecta; order Lepidoptera; family Papilionidae; genus Papilio; species Papilio memnon. The sequence continues at coordinate 9,372 of LD699455.1, forward strand.
AATTGAACGTATAGTAACATTTAAGTAATGTATCTACCTTGACTGACACCGACTTCACCGCTAGATATATCTATTATTTTTATGTAAGTCTTATAGTTTAGGCTACGTAAGCAAGGAAAGCTAAAGACCCCAAATTTCGTCCCACGATTTTGAGCTAAACTATTTAACTACCCCGTAGTCTTTGATTCCAAAAATCAAATAAAAATATGGGACCCACCTGAAAGCATTACCTTTCGGATAAAAAAAGAATTTTCAAAATCGGTCCTCCAGGGCCGGAGCTATCGCGTAACACACATAAAAAAAAACATACAGACGACTTGAATACCTCCTTCTTTTGGGAAGTCGGTCAAAAATGAGATCTTGTGTTGTGTTGATAACTGTCGCATTTCTTGAATAGCTACATAATATGTGCCCAGATGTTCCACTATCAAGACAACATAGTTCATTCCTAATAAGTTATCACGAAAAACTAATTTAAATAATACAATTACAATAAAAAATGCAAACTTTAAATGCACGCGTTTGAAAACGCCTTGTATGTACCCTGAGTTAGAATTATTGTATAGTACAGATCACGTTACTTGCCAGTGTCGTTGTGTGCGGAGTTGAGTGCAGCGGCGGCGCGTGCGCGGCGTAGGGCGGCGAGGTGCGCGGGTGCAGCGTGCGGTAGCAGCGCGCGCCGCCACAGCCGAGACTCGGTGGCGGCGCGCCAGCCGCGGCACACGCGCGCTGCCGCCCACAGTTCGGCGCCGTTGAGCCACGCGAACACCGCGCGTAGCACCTCCCCGGCCGCGCCGCTCGTGCCCTGCCACGTCTCGCTCGCAGCGTCTCCAGCGGCCTGCCTGTCGTCCTCGCTGCCCGACATCGGACCGGCGCGTGCGAGGTTAGCGCTCCGCGAGCGGCGCACATTTATATTGGGCGCCGCGCAGTGACCCGCCTCTCCCCGACCACCACTCGCGGCACACTGATATATTTAGCACAATACGACGTTTTTACTTCGTTTTACTAAAAGACAAACTTTTAAACAACATTTTATAATCCTACTTAACGATAAATTAGTACTTTCGGTTGAATTAATTCATTTAAGTAGGCATGTTATATCATTTTATGATCTAATGATATCTATTAAAAAGCCTACTCCTATTAAATGTTTTGCTGGCAACATTATTATTTTGCGAGGTTTAAACTTGGCCAGTAAGTACAGTTGGTCAGTAGCGCTCTGATTGGACCGGCAATTAAATGGCAGAGTGTGAACACTAACAGGCGCCAATGAGTGTCGCTTGCCGTCGCAACTGTCCAACTCTACTGGCCAAATGTGAACCGGCCATACGTTTACTAGTTACTGCGTTACACAATAAATGGCGTTCAGTGTCATAGTTTGTTTTTTATGTTTGTTAAGCTAGCGCTTGACCTCGATCCCACCTGAAGAAAGTGATGCAGTCGACCGATGGTGCGCGTTAGCTTAATAAGTAGCTGTTTACTCTTCTTTTGAAGGCCCCACGTCATATTTGGGCGGAAAAACTGATGCTGGCAACTTGTTCTAATCCCTTGCAGTACGCACAAGAAACGATGATTCAAACTTTTGCGTTCGAACTTGCGGTAGATCAATATCAAAATCATGGAATCCGGCCGTGTGACTGAACATCCGATGGTAAATGGTGATGGCGGAATTATATCGTGCAGTTCTTGCGTATATTCTCCAAAATGTAGCCTGTAATACACCGAGAGACTAACCACTTTACGTCTGTGCTCAAGTCTGACCAGGTTTAGGTCTTGATCACCGATCAACTTTTTGGCACGTCTCTCCGCCGAATCCAGTGCCGCGAGTTGGTACTTCGCTGCGCCTGCCCAGATATGACCACAGTACTCCACACACGGCCGGATCTGTGCTTTGAACAGAGTCAAAATTTGTCCCGCTTTGAAATACCGCTGTACCTTAGAAAGCACACTTACACAGCACAGCACAAAGATAACTTCGCCTTAGATTCGATGAACGCTATACGAATGAATTTTCGCCGAAATTTCGACGCTCAGTAACTGCAGACAGTCGGTAAATTCCAGGGCAACATTCCGGAAAGTCGGAGCTAAGGTGAACTCGTTCCTTTTGGCGTTGAATACACACATTTGCGTTTTGGTGGCGTTGAATCCCACAAGGTTGGCTTGGCCCCAAGAGGAGACTGCATCGAGTGTGCGATTTGTAGCTTTACCATGGCCTCACGTTCAGTATGTACTTGATCACGACTGATTCGACCTACGGGTAAATATCTCACTACAAGTTTGCTGTCATCTGTCTGTCATCTGCATACCCATAGATACCGGGAATAAGCAGGTCGTTATTGTGCAACAGGTTAAGAGTTGCAGAGAGAACGGAGTATGATAGACATTGCAAGAAGCTTCGGCTACGTGTAGTTCTGTGGTTGTCGCGACATAAACTTCATGTTGGATCTTCGACGAACTTGCGATATACTAATCTATATGTATAATGGATTACCTGTTCCCGTGCGGCTTCATCCGCGTGAAATTATAAAAACTTTTTTTCATTGTTTACCTACATTTATCAAATTATCAATTGCAAATGTCAAAATGACATGACACGATGACAAACCATGGCAATCTTGCTTCCTTGATTTTGGCAGCAACTTATGGTCTCTTTCCCACATTAGGGTTTATATCCAAAATATTTACCCCCTAAGTTTAATGGCGTGTAAATATATAGCCTAAAGCGTGACATAAGTGTAGAGCTTTTTATTAAAAAAAGAATTATTCAAAAATATGCTGTAATTGCTGACATCTTAGGCAACAAAGAAGTGTGTGTTAACGCTGTATCATATTAGTATAGAAGTAGGGATTTTTTTTTTTATAGTAAAATCGGGCAAACGAGCAGCGGATCGCTAATTTAATTGATCCGACGCCCATGAACATCCGCAACGCCAATGGAACTGCAGATGCGCTGCCGGCCTTTAAGGGAGGAGTACGCTCTTTTCTTGATATAGCCGTATTGACTGTACTTAGTGATAATGCAATCGCTTTCTAATAGTGAAACATTTTTTAAAAACAAACAAAGAAATAAATAAATTTTCTTTATTAATATTAGTGAGATATTACCTAAAGGTTTAGTATAGACGATACGACACGTGTAGGTGTTATATGAGTCTGCATGGCACGACATTGCAGCGCTAGCGGTCCCGGTGCCGTCACACTTAATGTAATTGCGACGACTTTGAATGTTAACTTTGAGGAGCGGAACGATAACAATAGTAAAACAAATGATGTTTAACATACAGTAGCGGAGCGCCTTAATATAAGACGGAGCGATGCTGCGCCGCGTTTAGTCGCAGCAGCGCAGAGCACCCGTGTGGCAGAATGAGAGCTCCCCTGGCCGCGCGAGCCGCGCTGGCCGCACTGGTGCTGCTTTCCGCGCCTGCTACTTCCCTCAACCTCTTCCAGTACAAGACGGAGGTCATCAAGGGTGAGCGTTGCGCAGACGACACTTAGTCCTTTGGTGTACTTCACTAAGAGCGATTCTTTTTTAGGTGCTTCTTGCGGCACGGAGAACAAATCACTGGGGCCGTTCTTTATCCCGAATAACCAGTGCTCCGGTGTGCTATACAATGTAAGTATGCGTGTGTTGGTTAGCGGCGGCCGCGAGCTCCCCTGCGGCGCTGCTGACGCTTCACGCTATCTGTCCACAGCTGACGCAGCACTGCGAGCAGCTGGAACTGGTGCGGGTTAGCGTGACTGACTACGCGCACGTCAAGGTCACCATTGACGACTCACTGAGCTCGGTGAGCATCGAACGCTCCCCGAACCTTGTGAATACATGCCCCGGGCGCGCCGCGGTGCGCGCGGTGCTGGGTTGCAGCTTGCACTCCGACGAGGCGACACTCGATGGCGCGCCGCTGGACATCGACAGCGCCTTGCCGCCCATGTAGCCGTCCCGGCGCGTATTCGGAGCCACCGTCAACTCGTTCAGCAATCAAATGTGATAAAACACCCTTGAGCAGTTTGTTATTCGATAAATAAATATATTAAAACTCAAATCGTCGTATGTGTAACCGCCTTATTATTTAAAATTTAAACTACAGCCTACAGAAAGAAAACCGAGCTGAGTAGACAGCTAAACTGAATCATTTTTTAATATGATAGTACTAAAAGCCAAACTTCCTAATCTAATTAGGTAGGTATACTTAATTTTAGCTCCGTGAAAAGGTTTTTGATGTTTACAAAGAGCTGTATTGGCCGCGGACGGAGACAGCGTGCGGAGATGTCTGCGAGTTTCGTGCTAATGCGTTAACAATATTATTCTAATTATTTACACTGTGCCATGTATTTTAAAAACCGAGAAGCTTAACTGACGAAAACAAATTAAGTCAGTGTCACTTTAAAATAGTTAAATACGCTGTAGGTCACGACCGCAACAGTGGCCACAATGGGACCGAAATATGTACATTTTATTTATATACCAGTAGGTACACACACATGCTCGCGTACCCGCCTGTAACCTTTCGAGCTGACAAGAAGCCTGCTTTGCTAGTATGTTATAAGTGTAGAGTTGCGGCTCTAAGTAACGATACCTTTCGCATACAACTCCGTTATATAAGAAACACAAACGTAGGACAGGAGAGCGGCACTGGACTGCACAGTAAAGCTAGGACCACCGCCAGTCATCGGGCCAATTGACGTGTGTTAGCTAAAGTGTGTGCAGCATTGTACGGATCACTTTGTTAGTTTCTTCACTCAAGGATTTTGCAGTTTTTCACTTTTGCATAATGCAAATTGCAAATTATATTATTTTATAGTTGTCACTTGAAACCTGGAGATAGAGTGTAGTTACGTGTTAGTCGTAAATACGAGTAGATCTCATGTATCGGTGTTGATTGTTTGGATTTGACAGAGCGGCCACAACTAGTTATGGACATATCTCGCATTGACAATAAATTGTATACTTAACAATATTATTATTATTTTATGACTATACTAGCAAAAACAGTAAAAATGAGTCAATTATACGTTACTGATTCATTTTCACTATTTTTGCTATATTTTTATTTTATGTATTTGCCGCACTAGCAATTGTAGTTAGTATTTATATGTTGGTTTTGGTATAGAGGGTGGGTTGTCACAAGTAAGTAAAGGCCGTTTCCTCAGCTAAGTTTCAGTATTCGTTAATGTTTTTAGTTCAATAAACTCATGAAAACGTTTTCAAATTACGTAACTTTAGTTTTACTCTATTGAAACTTAGTTCAACCTAACACTAATGAATCAATAAATAACGATAAAATAAACGGAAACTTCAGAAACCCAGCATAGATAATGTAATAGCTAAGTTTTAGCGTCTGTTGGCAGTGAACAGTCACAGTAACAGAGCTGTGTCGAGCTGTGTCGAGCTGTGTCAGAGACGAGACTGCTCAACATAGAGCCATGACTCGACGACAATTTCGATGTAATAGCGGTAAAAACTGTGATTTTATTGTTGATCAATACCAGCATGTGTTTTCCCTTTCTTCTTTCTTCCAAATATCAGCCCAAGAAAATTTATGTTCGTAACGTAAGCACTGCGACCTAAACTAGTATTGATACTTAATTATTGTAAAAATAGTAATTAAACGTAACGCGTAATCTTCGGTTACGCTCATTGTTAATTAGCAAAGCTTGTAATACGGCAGTGATCCGGCGCGAGACGGGCGCAGCGCAGGCGCGCTATATAGTGGCCCATCGGCCCGCGCCCGCACTCGCCGCTGCACCGCGTCACGCCGCCAACATGCTCGCCGCGCCGCTCGCCGCACTAGTGCTCGTCGTCTGGTCCGCGGGGAGGGCCTCGGGACAGGCCATGATCTTCAAGTCGTCAGCACTCAAAGGCAAGCCTCGGCTCTATTTGACTCTGACAATTCCCAGTAGTTACAAATAGAGCAACAGCTGTAACCGCGATACCGGCACGTCTACACTTTTAGTAGATAACCGAGATAGTTTAACGAACTGAAACACATAATTAGTTGAGATGGGATTTTCATAATTTCAATATCTAAATCTAAATATAAGTAAGTAGGTAAATGATTCGTTTTGTCGCGGTAAAAGATGTCATCACATTTTAAGTATGTGATAAGGAATCGCATGCGGTGAGCAGTTGGTGAGACGCGGTTGTTGTTGCAGGCTACGGATCCAGCGAGCCGGACAAGGCGCTGGGCCCCTACTACATCCCCGATCGCCAGTGCTCCGGCGTCGTGCATAACGTAACACAACATTACTTCCATATCTCCGAGTCCTTCACCTCTCTTCCCCAAGCTTCTCTCATCACCTCGCATCATGAATTCGTGTACACACAAATTCGCCGCTTACATTATAAGCACAACTATTCCGTTAACTTTAAATGTGAAACTTGTTTTAATGAAGTAATCAATGAAGCGGTACATTTCATTTTTATTATGATGGGTGCATATACTCCAAGAATGATTTTTAGTTTCATTTTAGTTTTCACGTACAGTTTTAATAGAAATAGTTAGGACAGTTGAATGTAGTATTGCTTATGGTTTATTTATATGCAGTTGACGCGCGCGTGTCGCTACGTGAACGTGGTGCGCGTGTGGGCGGCGGACGCGGCGGGCTACCCCGACATTAGCATCGACGGCTTGCTGGAGCGAGCGGCTGTGCGGCGCCGCGCTGGGCCCGCCGGTTGCGCGGGCCGAGTGCGGGTGCACGTCGCCGTAGGCTGCGGGTTGGCGCGCCGCGTCGCCCGCGCCGCTCTCGGCCCGCAATACCTGCAGCCGCAGTCTCGCCGCCTGCCGCCCATGTCGCCTCCGCCCTTCACTAACGACGGATAACATTACATACACTAATAACATACTCACCAATGACAAAGTTGCGAGCATAACACAAATTATTAAAGTTTTACCCAAACAAACAAGAATAATTAAATCAAACTAAAACATAAGCCTTCAAAGCCTTAGAATTCCTAATACGATCTTGTGCTGAATCTTCTAACATCAAAGTCCTTAAAGTGTTGTACTGCACTTACTGGTATGTACGCAGCGTGCTCGAGTATGCCTCTCAGGTGTGGAATCCGAGTTACACCGTTTACATATCACGTCT
>LD699455.1:66501-101675 GCA_003118335.3 Papilio memnon
TGTAATTGCTGACATCTTAGGCAACAAAGAAGTGTGTGTTTACGCTTTATTATATTAGTATAGATTTTAAAACGATACTTTAATTTCATTTAAGGCTAGTTATCTACAGTTTCAAATGAACATGTTTTGATAATTTCAGTGGGATTCATTATGGCTTAATGAAGTATGTATCAGTTGAAATCAATTCTATTAAGAAAATATTCCATGTCAAAACAATGTGAATTGAACCGCGCGTGTAACATATGCGTAAGGGCACACGCATCTGCTTTTGTTCTCAGTTCGCTTCTCAAATAGCAGCCGCTTGTGATGTTTTCTTTAGAACAATATTCATAATGTATGAGGTCGGTCGTTCGCCTCTCCTCGTGATCGGTACACACTTCATCAATGTTCCGCAGTTTACACATGTTTTATACTCTGTCGAACTTTGTTTCTTTACTTTGATATAAGTTAAAATATTCACTTTGTAAGTAACAAGTTTCTGAAACAAATAAAGCAATCAGGTAAGGAAATGTATAGTTCATGATACATGATGAAATGTTATCTGTTGACAATCAATTTATTAGTGACCATCGTGAAGACAGCCAATGTGGACATCTCGTGAATATATCGTGGTCTTGCATCATTTCATCTAATTTACTCATATTAATATGACCATTCATACTGAAGCGAGCATATTTTGTTCCGTACTTTGAATAAGGAATTTCCTTAAGGGAAACAATTTTCATTTCGCGCACATGAGGAAATTTTATTTGTGCTGGAATGTCAAACATCACTCCCCCCTTGCCATCGGCCCCTCTCCCCCGCCCCACGCCTCCCGACGCAGGCCTCTCTGCGTCATCCTGGTAAATCTGCAGAATATGCAATTTTAAGCTTGTCTCCATCACGCGACGAGAAAAATAGCAATTACTTATTGATGCCATGCAAAAAAGTCCTATTCAGGTCAGTTATTCCTTTACAAAATTATTACACTTTGCTTTTTCTATACCAAACTCGTATGTCAAAGAAACTTTTAATAAAACCGAATCAATTTCCGTAACCGAATATACTTACGAGTATTAAAGTTAAATTTTCTTGCAAAATTTAATTTGAAAAGTTGTCGTCGGATCTCCTTTGTCGCCACTTGCGGCCTGATTTGCCGCCGCGTTGACTGCCAATGAAAAGTTCTCCCATGTTTTGAGCGGCCGCGTTAACTCTGACCGCATATTTTAATTCATTCGTAAATACGATAGCTCAAATGTATTCAAATGGCATGTTATACGTTAACTAGTAATAGTCAAGAAGTGGCTTGTAATCAATGTGAGGTGGTTGAACTGCTGACTTCCGGTTGTCGGCTGTCGGCTGGCGGTTGGCGGTTGGCGGCCCACAAACGTCGCTCAATTCACAATCTCTTTGAATAATATCAGCTCGAAGGATCGCGGTTCGCTGGCTCTGAATGTAGCGGATGTCGGAGCCAACATCTCTATGCAAAGCAATGCAATGCAATAGAACTTCTCCAAGATATTTTATTTATCAGTATAAATGAATACACTTTGTTATTCTTGGTTTGTCCTTGTTGGTCGTACTCGTATTAACGTCTTTAGAATTTGCAATTGATTTCTTCACTCAGGTTCATAGACAAGCAGTCGACTTTATCAATATAAAACCTTTGCCTTGTCGTTTTATTTATTTGTTTTAAAACTAGGTAGTTTTACTTCAATGATAGTATTCAAATATAAAACAAAAGTTTCGCTCCTTCGTCAAAGGTTTTGTAAGTTGCGCCTCGTCGGAGCCACCCGAGCGAATAGAAACAGAAAGGTTGGGAAGCGCAAAGTTAAAATCTCTTTGAAAAAAATTATGATTTACTTTGTATTTTCTGGTAAAGTTTTAACAGAATTTGACACAGAATCGTTTTAATGACGACATCTTTTAATTGTGAAAAGGTTTGACTTTAACGAAATGGAAGTCATTAGTAAAATTCCTTAAATACGAAAACGACTGTGGAGATTTTTTTACAAAAGAAATTTGTTAACCAAAACAATCCGTTCCGAATCTTATTGGAAACAAATATTGATTTTTAAAGTACTTGTGAAATCAAGATTTATTTTTACTATTATAGAATTCGTGTCGTACACAAGTACGGGGTAATTCACTATTTGGTTTAGGAATAGTAACTATAACTATGTTAATGAGTAGGACCGGCCAACTCTGGACGAAATATAACTTTGTAATTGAGCCGACATAGAGCGCGGACCGAATGAAATGTACCGAAGTTGAGCGGAAACTAAACAAATTAAATAACGACACCGCTCCGTTTACCTCTCTTAATTTACCCTTAAATATTATCTAGAGAGTATATGAGGGAAAACCCTAATAATTAATAACTTTGACAATATTGTTGTAGACAGCGTTGTAATACTATCTAGTACTGTCAGAAAACACGATATTGGTGATGGAAACTTAAAAAAACTCTCAACATAGGAGTTATATATTCAAATAGTAAGTCTAATTATTTATGCGCTAGGGACGTACGTTGAAGATACACTAGGACTAAAATAATAGGGTCGACAGTTTTATGTTTATGTCTCAATTCCGCAGACCTTATCTCTGCTTTAATATCTTAGGGATAGTCGGCTAAAGTGTAAGTAACGCGCCCGCGACCATCAGACTGTGTGTGTACTCCGCACTCGGCTCACGTTTACGACTCTCCTAGGGTTTACGTGTAACTACGTAATAGTTTTAGTTTTTCTCCATTGACTTTAACATTTTTTCGGCCTCTTAATTTCAAGAATTTCATAATACTAAGTGATCAGCTTGATTTTGTATCACATTTTGATAAATACAGGAGGGTAAGGCCCTCCAAATCCAAACGAATGGGTTTATTGTGCTCAGGTGTAATAAATATCTTTTGCATGTATTTATTTATATTATGACATAAATATGAACAACTTATTAAATTCTTTAAAAAATAACTTTAAGATTTTGTATAACGAGTATTAAAGTATTATCGTACTTCGGCAGTGGAGTTTCGGGAGATCGACCAGAAATTCGAGACAAAAGTTTGAAAAGTGATCCCTTGTTCGTGGTAGGAAACTTTAAATACTTCGTCATACAATTCCTGTAGTGAAAAATAGGTATTTCTCTTTCATATTTTTGAAGAAAAGTATATGGCATTAATTCACTATTTTATTAATAACTTAGGCACACACTTTTTACTAATGAATAAAATGGTGCAACGAAAGAAAATAAGATAAATAGTTAAAGAGAGTCCTGGTTGCCGACTGGTTAAGTTCATTACAATGCAAATAATGCTTTTAGCATTCGTAAGCGCGGAGTGTTTGTGCGATTGAGGAGCTTTTAAACAAGCATAGTTTTAAGCTTGGTAAATGTAGCAAGTTCAGTTTAAATCAGACTTGAAACACGTTTTAATTTACATGAATATGAAGTATTTTAAATAGAAAAAAAAAATGGACGCTATTCTACTAAGAAGGTATGGTATAATATTGTTGATGAAATGTACATTTGTTTTTCTAAAGGGCCTTAAGTATTTCACAAGATTTTTATCACAAAAATGATATTTGTGTCACATAATTTATTCATATATTTTTTTACTTATTTGATTGTTATCGGCTTAAATTAGCTTTGATTTTATTAAAACGGAATAAAATACTCCTCCGAGAAAATTATCGTTAAAAAGCTTATAAATACGCTTTGCTGGAAACGATCGCCGTTGTTCAATAACTAGGGCACTTGGCTGTCAAAGTTTTGTGGCTTTAGTGCCACGTACGATCTAGATAAAGTCTAAATAACCTAAATCTTATGCAGCAACATACACAGTACTCATATAACGTAAAATAAACGTTCACATAACTAACTTAATGCAATTGGAAAGGTATATATTTCTCTAGTATGCTAGTATATTCTAGCAGTGGTGTGTAATTGTTATCGATTGATAATTAGAAAGCCAAAGCGTGTTCGTAAATTAAATCAAATACTTCATTAGTATCGAGATTTCGCACATCTTTGATAATTGTCAATCGACACAACACGACACGATTAGTACAAATTACACGTTAATACGCCAGCAAAGGCCCTCGTTTGTATCGATTAAGTTTCTTTGATGTTGACAATTTGATAATTTTAACGATACACTTAACAATAAATACTAGTAAAGCAACTTTTTTGCTTCAAATTTAATAAAATTTGAGTTTGGTTTAAAACAAAGCATTGAAAGAAAATAAATAACGTTTTTAAATAATAAATAGCAGCCCCATTTTAATCGCTTCAGTGTAACACAACAGCGTCGCCGTCGCCGGGGCCGCGAGCTTCAAGCACCTTTTACAATGTAGCGTTTTATTGCTACAAATTGATTCTTTTAAACTCTAATTCCATTAAAATTGTGTCTCCATTGAAATTCGGTTTTAATATTAACACACATTTTTGTTTCAGAGGTTAAACTGCACTTAGTATATCCGACACGACGACGACGACGACGTGTGTCAACACACGCTCTCGTTTGCACAATTTGATATCTACTTACTTTCCGCTATTTCATATAATAATTATAGCTTAGTTGAAGTATTGTATTTGTGCAAAAAGAATTAAATAAATAAATACAAAATAATGATATTCAATCGAATGTTGGCAAACCATAGCCACAGGTAAACTGGCAAGTAACAACACAATCAAACAATGAAACAATGAAACGTAAACTGTAGCCAACTGCGGCTTGCGGCAGAGCGCGGTTTTTGGGCAACTGGTCGATGTGTGACGTAATGTATTGGAGTCACCGCAGCCAATGGCAAAGCTCTGTCGTTTGTTTCTTGTGAATTGTTAGTCTACCGTAGAGCCGTGGCGAGACTGTGTACTTAGTATATCTAATAAGCAAGGTTTTTAATGAATTACTAAAGGTAGTAAGAATCTGTCCGTGTGTAAAAACGCATTTGTTACATGGATATTATTCTGAGAAGATTCTTAGAAGGCTTTTAACTTAATTTAAGACAAAGAAAATTTCCTACAACAGAAGATAAAAAGTTTCAAAGCTCGAAGTCCTCAGAAATACTTAAAAGTCATCTTAATTAAACAGAAAGTTAGATTTTTTGTTTGAAATAAATTTTTTTCAAAGTTATTTTAGAAAGAATAAAATAAAAATCATGGCGGCTGGGAACAGGGAAATAATTATATTAATTATAGATATCCAGTGAACATCTTGCTCAACTTTAATGTAGGGTATATTTAATCTTAGTAAATAAATATATTAGATAGTTTATAAAATAGTGTGAATTTCTAGACTTACTTTCCTACTTTCTACTGTCAAAGCTGCATGCATGCAATTTAGTGTTTATTATCTTTGTTATTTATTAGAGTTGCTGGTGAAGTGATCGCTCAGTCAGCAGTCAGCACTCACAATTATAGTCAAAGTGTGTGCGAGTTGGAGCAGCGGAGAGGGAGAGACGAGAGAGGCAAATCGCCCGGCGCTCAGCTTCCAAAGGAAAGTTAATAAATCAATTAGTGGACCTGCTGCTCGTTTGACGGATATCGGGACCCAGTTTAAAGTGGAAAAGTGGGATTTTAAGCAATGGCTTAACTTTTACAATGTCGCGTTTAGATGGCAATAGCATTTAAAGGTTTTATACCTGAATAGTAGTGCGATATTAAAAGGCACGGAGAATGTTGGAATGACGAGCAAAGCCGGGATGGGGGCTTAAGTTCTTCACTTGTTAAATCAAAATTGTATGAATCCATTGTAATATAAGTTGGAACTAAAATGCTGGTCATGTTATCCTCTGAATTATTCGTTCACGAGAAATACATTTTTATTTAAATTGTATTGTCGATATCAGTTTGACTGGTTAGTCCGCATTTCTCAAGTCTTTACTTCGTTCAATTTCAAAGATTTCTTTTAAACCTTGACAAGTTAATTGAAAATTGGAAACTGAAAGTGAAATAGAAAAATATAATGTTTTCCTTTGACTCGTATAGCAAGAACTTTCCAATCAAAGGCTGTTAGTTTTTATACTTGAAGTACAAAATAAATTATTCAAGGTGTAATTTTTTTTATGTTCAATGTAGTTCTTTGCCGTAAATCTGGTTAAATTATTAAAAAAGGAAGAAGGGGAGTTTTCAAGATACGAACAGAATAATAATTAGTTCTTTAACATCATAAAGCATTGATAAAGTTAAAGCTAAGTGGAGCACTTAAATACTATTGAAATCCTGAACACCAAAACTTTCACAACTCGCTTGAAAATTATAAACTTGGTAATTATTGAAAGTTCCCAATCGCCGTGACAGTTCGGAATACATTAATGTTCGTATAATGGAGGTAAATAATGCCGGAGTGGCACAAATCACTTTCTTAGGAATAATTACTACAATAACTGAAGTTAATTGCTCTTTACTTTCGACATAATAATAGCATCACAATGTATCAAAAGTTCGAATAAAAAATAAATTGAATAACTTTATTTAAATGGCTTTATTACAATAAAAGAGAAGGCATAGTTGTAACGCGGCACGCGACACGCGGCCGCACGCTGCGCCCATTACCACATAACATGCTTTGTAAATCATTCATTACAAAATTGTGATCCCGCACGCAAACATAATACTGTTAATATCGTACATACATACGTTTTTTGTACACTAGTATTTAATTATTTTTTCTGTTAATTTTTTTTTTAATTTAACAGCCGAATAGAGAAACGACATTTAAATATGTTGCGTGCAGTGCGCGTCGCTGCCTACGTTGGTTGACGCGAGTACCTTTTTCCAAATTTCGTTGTCCATTGCAAGTGTCTATAAGTCCACGTTCTATGACGATTAGACACGTGCGTGTTAACACTCGGCGCGCCGCCGCCTCATTTGTCACGGCGGGAGATGTCGCACAACATCAATCATCACCCCGCCGTCGACCCCGCGCAGTAACAGCTGCTCCAGTCTCTATCGGAGCTTTGTAAGCTGACGAAATTTCACTAAACCCTTAGTGGACACTTGCTAAGCGCTTATACAATGATTTCATGTCCCTTTTCCGAGTATAGATATAATATCCTATGATGTTGCGTTTGCATAAGCCCTAAATAGTAAGTTATTAACTTCGTTGAGCCCTGAAATGTGTCGCAGAACGCAAATGGTTCGTTTTGTGAGCAACACGCCGAGCGCCGCTAACTCCGCGACCGTCGGGGCCGCCGGGGCCGCCGAGGCTCAAATTGAATTGTTCCGCTATAATTGTAACAAGGGCCCGGATTTAGCTGTGAAAAGGTGCGATCTGTAACTAACCGCTTGGATTACATCGCGCTGTAATCTCACGGTCCCGAATTACAAATACATTTTAGTTCATTTATAATGTAATGACGCCTTTTAATGTTTTTGTTTGAGATAATGTAACTTAAACTTGCCGTGATATAACGGGAAGTGAGGACTCTGATTTATTCAACTTTTTACTTTCTTATGTACCCTATTTTGTCCTTTTTCTGGTTTTTACTTTTCTGCTGTTATCAGGAGTGGACATCACATCTAAACTCGCTGTGTTGCCATGATGTATTATAATATTTGCTAAATATTTATACTTATTGAAATGTTTTGCTATTGTAAAGCTAATATATATTCGTTGTTATCTTATACATAAGGAACACAATACTCAGTTGATTACTAGAAAGGTATTCGTAAATATTTTCGTGTAATTGCAGTTTGCGACAAGCGGTTTTTCCTCATTGCCCCGCGGCTTTACTCCACTCTCCTATTGTCATAACTGGATCGTATTTCTTTGTGCTTTTCGCAACAGTATTATCCCTCTCTACTCAATAACATTTAGTAAAGATTCCTTTGTTAAAGTTATTCCCGTGCTACTTAATTATCTTTGATAACTTCGGGTCGCTTTTAGCTATTTCTTTGTACGGGGAAAGAGACAATACAACTCAAATTATGAATTTGTTTTTACGTGAAAATATGAGATTCTATATTATTATTAATTTGATCGTAAGAAATGCACAACGCTATTTACTTAGATACATTATTAGGTTTAAACATAAAGCTTTCAAAAATAATCTACGCATGATTTCATTGCAAATATTCTACATAGAATATATTATTAACGTCATTTAAAAAACTTTTCTTTTTGAGACAAACATTGACTTGAGAGAATAACGTTCGCGCGCCGACTTCCGCGAAGATAACGAAGTTACAGTGACCCAGAATTCCAGAAGAGTTGTAGGAGTCGTTGCGTCATTGCGTCGTTGCGTCGTTGCGCCGTCGTGTCGTGACTCGTGACGGGATCAAAGGCGACGTTTACTACGAGCTTTCTTATTTACATTCTCCGGGCGGCGGCACGATCCCTGAGGGCGTGTGTAGCGTGTAAAGGGACATTATTGCTTAGTTACAAATTGATAACTTAATATAAATGATATGATTTTACTCATTCATATTTGGTATATTATATAATACATCAATAACACCAAAAACTTCAATTAACAATTGCTAACACATATGCACATCATTCACCCACAAGTATATTCGACGACATATTCTTCAAAATGTTTTAAGATCGTCTCAAACAGCCTCTAGTCTTAGTCCAATGAAACTATCGCTATTTCGTGACGTTATTATATTAGTAAGTAATTACTTGAGTACATCTTTTGATAAATAATTTTAACGCCACAAAATAGCTTAAAGTTATATCTGACAAAATACTTCACTCAAACATTCTAACGACGAAAATAAAGCTGAATTCAACTTTGTTTCCAACAAACGGAAATTTTGTGACGAAAAATAAATTTTTTTTGTGCCATTGTTAATTAAAAAGTAAGACTTTTTTAAATAAATGATTATATAATGTAGAAGACATAAAATCTTTTGAGGTGAGATAGATTGATGGAAACTTGAAGTAAATAAAACAGTAATTTCTTGCCATTTGTGTTCAACGGAAAAACATTTTAGAACTTTGAAAATAAAGATTCCAAATAACGGACAGAAAAAGACATATGGCCCTTCTTGTGTCTACATCAGACGATGCTCAAAGAGGTTCAGGAAATACGTCCACAGATTCAATAAATAATGTTATGTTAGCGACAAATATTGAGATGTTGTCAACATCATTTTTACCGTAGTTTTCATATTACTTATGAAAAAGCTTATCAAGTCAAGTATCACATAACTAACATTTTACAACTAATAGAGGATTACATCTCTATTTTGTTAAAGTCGAAGAATTTCAAGTGTATTAGGTGTATTTGTAAAGTGGATGCGATCTGTGTACGTGTATCCACGTACGGAGATAGTGGCTGCAGTAAGCGAGTATTGCATTACATCGCTCCTCGTGAGCTCATCTCGTAGGTACGAGCTTTCCAATTAGCGTCGAAGCCAATCAAATACTAAGGAATTCTCCAATCGACTTTACTCTGTATCTCTACAGCCTTTTGTTGCATGCTACACAATATCGTTCCTCTCCAATTGTTTATTTCACTTCAAATACAGTTCGATGCTGACAAATACAACTGTAGTTATAGACTGCACGGTACATTTAAGTCTGCTATCATTTAAATGCACTACGGATATCGTTTAGAAATATTTATACAAGTCGAGCTACAAAATGTAAATCAACAAATATTTACAGTACGTAAACGTCTAATTAACCTGACTGTACTGTACTGTACTGTACTGTTGAGTCGAGTCGACATTAACAGCCGCCTTTATACCGCGCCTGTTTACCTCGACTCTAATTAAATACAAATAAGAAAAAACTCAACTTAAAAATATGAAGCCCTTAAACTAGGTTGAAATATTAACTTTGTATTTCCTTGAGCGTTCTTGCAATAAACCAACGTAAATATTACGTTTAGGTAATTTTAATTTAAAGAAAAATAAACTTGTTAAATATCGTTTGAGCGCAAAGCAGTGTGCGTTACTGCGGCGGCTGGAGTACAGCGAGTGGAGTACATCGTGCCTGTACTAAGTAGTACGACCTCATTTCATAACAAGTGCCAGTAACTTATTACCACAATTTAATAAACCGCTTTCGTATTTGTTCACGTTTACGTTTTATAATAGTTTCAACGGTCTTTACTTGATCATGCACATAAATGAAGAATCTCGTATCAATTTATTTCAACTTCGTGCTTTTGCAAAAATCAATATTTGAGAAATTGATAATTCATTAAATAATAAATAATAAATAATAAATAATAAATCATTAAATACAGTCATCATACTTAAGAAGGACATAAAACAGTTCACTCTGAGGGAAACAAGTGAAATCAAATAAAAGCGTGAGGTGTGTTGGCGTGTGAGAGCGACGACGACGCTAGCGCTCGCGGCGGAAGCGGCGGCCGACTTAATTAAAATTAATGAGACGGCCGTTTACATGAACGAGCTTGTATAAGTAAAAATTCACTTTAAATTTACTGATATGTTCGTTGTAGGAAGAAAATTAATAGTACTGTACATTTTTTTTTATACACTGAGGCAATGTTTACATGAATTGTAATCACTAGTGCCTTATATTACAAAAAATAATTTGAGATTAGATATTACCGAACCTTTAGTTACATCTGGAAGCGGCCAGTGCTTGTACAATCCATAATTTGCATGAAAGCGAATGAAGCAATCCCTTTTTGCGGTCGCGGGATGAGATTTCCGCAAAACCGTCCGTAAATTTCCGATCTAATGCCGATCTACAATTTACTGTGAAAGGAATATTCGGTCCCGAAGAAAATATCTTTAATATTAATAGAAAAATACCGTATGCATTTTATCCCTTTACATTTTTGAATCTATTTTTCTAGAGTTCCGCTTCCACAGCGCCCCCGTCCTGTGGCAAATAGTCGCAATTAAGAATTTATATCTATATTTTTACTTTTATGATGATAAAGCTTAAAGCTTAATAAATACAAGTAATTTGTATCTTTACTGTCAGTTAAAGCTCTTGGAATAATCAAATCCGACAACCACTTTAACTCCAACTTGCTCAAATTCCCGAAAATTGGGACGAAACGTCAATTTAACTGCCTCTCGCACAAAGAGCGAGATATTATTTGAGTTTTATTACTTTAAGCTTTTGTTTAAGTTCTTATAAGCTGTTTTATTATTTTTATACACTATTATTTCTAACAAGTGCAATAGTTTCAGTTTCAATAGTATTTTACAATTGGCTGTTCACCTGCACACCTGCACACCTGCACACCTGCACACCTGCACACCTGCACATTGTACACCTGCATCATAACAAAAGACGATCAGTGGTACCATACTTACAGTTCATTGAACTCTAATCTCTCATCAATGTTACGAGGGAGAGGGAGCCTGTCATTGTCGACTGACTTCGTCACATTTACACCTTAAAACCGATTCGCTTGCCATTCAGCGAATGTACTCGAATGTTCGCTTACAAATGAAGGCTTCCTTTCGAAGATTATTTCTTTCAAGGACTTAAAATTTTTATTAAATTGACAGGTGTGATGTAAACATACTTCAAACGTGATTTATGTGCTCTATCAATCTCCAGAAATAAAGAGGCGATAAACATCTGTTCCCAGGAGACAGCTCGGCGCACATCCCGCGCCCCCTCCCCCCACTTCTCTTCTAGCGGATGATAAATTCGAGTTGGTAACAAACGATATCAATATTTCATGAGTACGGTCGGATTGATTTCGACGTCTTACAAATATTTTGTTTTTTTAAACTGTTTCAACACAACCTCAACAACTTTATCCGTGAATGACAATTATTCTTAAAAAATTGTAAACTTATAATAGTATTTATTGGCTACAAATAAACTTCAGAACAAATTGGAAAAATATTTCATTCATCCAAAAAATGCCTATTATATTGATATGTACTGAGCCAGGGGACGGGGATTTAGTTTATCTGACCACATCTTATTTATTTCAACATAAAATAAATTAATATCGTATGTGCGTAGTTTTTGCAATTTTGTTATCTGACAATGACAAAGACAATTTCCCTTGGGCCAGCGGCGGAGGGCGCGGGGCGTGGGGTGCGGGGTGCGGGGCGCGGGGCGCGGGGCGCGGGGCCGCGGGGCAAGTAAGTAGCGACTGTAATTACAGCGGGACATTGGTCTGCCTTTTATATTGACCTTTAACATATCTTCACAAACATTTTAATAACATTTGTTACAAACTCACATAAATTACTTGTTTAGCAAAGAAGTTATTTTAGATAACATTTGTGTTACGGATAATGAAATTAATGTGCTATGAAGTTGTAAAAGAAGCATACATTCCCATAATACTTGAATGTACATACGAGTAACGTAAATTAACTTCGTGTAGCTGTAAAGGTATGAGTGCAACACAATTGGATTATCAGCTTGCAGAGTTACCGAACAAAGCGATTTGTTTCCCGAAGCCTTCGCAGAGAATTAATTACTCTCGGAAGCAATCCGCGTCGTCCGCGCGAGCTACTAACACTCAATACAATTTCGACAATTCCATAACTTTTGATCACAACAATGAGAGTTAACAGAATTGAATAAAAGCATACTTACCGTAGCGGGATAAATAGAGATCGCTACTTCTACAATTAGTCCGGTGTTTTCATAAGATTATTTTCGGTTTCTCTAGATATAGACTGAACACTTTTCCTGAATAATTGTACATTTAACTTTACATGCATCAGTCCTGTTGTCGAACTGTTTGTCTAAACAAACAGTGTGTAAGAGCCGGCAGTATTTCCCGAGCACATTACACGGGTCCTTTGGGGACGTATTTCAATTTGAATTGACGGCCGGCGAAGCTGTTCAAATACCGCCGAGACCTATTTGTTTCCCACGCCTCTGCTCCTTACCTTCCTCTTCCCTGCCCTACCCTACCCCGCACACGTCTCTCAAGTATTGTATATCTTTATACTAGTGCAATATATGGTTACAACGAAAACATCACGGTTAATAAGATGTCTAAGTCAACAACCCTCTGACTCATTAAATTTATTTCGTGTCTATTCTCAAAGTTTATTTGCAAACGCGAGCAAAACGATTTGTAACTAAATTCAATTGACCCAAATGAAAGGGTCAAAGAGGCGCTAATTTTCCAAAGTTGATTACAGTTAGTGAAGCTCATATCATTTTAATTCAATATAATGAAGTTTGTTTTGTATGTTTTTACATTTTTATAAATATTACAGAAACATAGTGAGTGCAGTGAAAACTTACACTTGTATCTGATTGTTCCAATAATGGTCATGTTACATGAATTATAACATTTGTATGTTAATCATTTGTTCAAAGCGCATTTACATAGAAATGAAATAATCCATCGTTGGACAAATGAGTTCTTTGCGTACGAACACCAACGTTCCTCCAACTTCATTATAATATTCTCAAGACTTTAATTATTATCTTAGCTCAGTAGACCGGCCATTATGGACACAAATTAAGTTAGCTCGTCGCGTCGAACGCTTAGATAAGTTAAGCGAGTTTTATAATTTCAAGTCTTACTTGTTGTTTGTTGTCAATAAATCATTGCGAAACTAAAACTTTCTAATTGTTACTGGTTTGTTTTATTCGAATATCGAAAAATAAATTAACGTTTTGCTATCATCCACATCCGATAATCCGTTTAGGAGAGACGTAACATCAAACATCCATCCATCTAAACGTCTGCATTTATAATATATAAGTTATAAATTAAAGTATGACACTTTAAAAGAGGAGCTGTCTCTAGTAGATTATGAATAACAAAGCTTTTTATTATCGTTTTACAATTAAACGCCTTACATAAAGAGAAAGTTAATTTACGAGGCAGCTGTATTCATAAACGAATATTCAGGCGCGGCGGCCGGCGGCGGCCTCAGACGCTAAGAAATGCTGAAAGAGAGCAGCATCGTAAATTACATATAAGAGCTCTTAAAGTGTCCGCAGCAGAATGGAACTAAACAATAAAAAGTATACCTGCTGTTAGATAACAGAAAGGAAAGATGGATTTAAGATTGGATTTGCTCTCACTGAATTTAATGAACATCATTTTATGACTGATAAAATAATATCAGATAACTGTAAAACATTTTTTTTAAAGTTTAGACATTATCATATGAATTTTAATTTATAATTTTGATTTCCGTAATGCTCTTATACATTAACGGCATGAGCAAGTTTAGCGAGCTACGCAGGCTTAACAACTTCTGCCGCAAATATTTGGCGCAGGGGAAGTCCGAGCTCAACTATGATAACGCTTCAAAACTCGCTCTGTGTCCAGTTGCCCGTGCCGGCTGCCCGTGCCGGCTGCCAGTTCAGACCGATAGCCAAGCCTGCTCCTTTTTTAGAAGTGTTATTTGAATTCCATATTAAAATTGAAAGTGCTGTACGCTGAGTAGTTATTTAATTAGTCTCCACTTGCGCCCTTGCCGTGATTTCTATGGCACCCTCTATTGAACCATGACTGCGGGATGGGGTTGTTTAAGAGTGGTATGTGAGGGCGATTCGCAGACCAGTGGCGCCCCTTTCTGTCCGACGCCCTGCCCTAACGCCGGCAGTGGTCACTTACAGATACGATGACAAAGTATAATTGGGACCCGTATTTTGTTGCAAGGAACAAACAATCTTCATAAAATATTATTGCGAATCCCTTTATAAGAGCAATAATTTTGTCTCTTGTCTCAATTCTTTGTCCTGTTTCAATTTATGGCGCCGTTGTTAAAATTTTATTGGTAATTTTAAGTAACGTCCGCTGCGTCCTCCCCTCCCCCCGCGCCCCCACCGCCTCCGTAGGATACGCTCACATTTTCATGGTTACTTTATATCGAGACTTTGTTAGCATTTAAATTTGTTTTGAAAAGCTCTTGAGCCTGTCTGCATAAATATATTTTTGATACGAAAATAAATTTGCTTTTTTGTATTAGTGTTACAATTTACATTTGTAGGTGATCATTCAAATAAGAAGAATGGGCTTGAGACGATCTGAATTTCTTATGTTGGTCTTGTCTTGTTTTAGCTTACTATCGGTGCTGTTCAGATAAATAAATCAGCTATTTGATTGTCACGTCAGTGGATATACTCGTAACATAAAAACGTACAGTTTGTGTATTGGTAATGAAATGTTAATTTTGTTTTCGTCCGCGGTACAAACGACCGCGACTGTGCATTACAGATATTGGAAGCTGAAAAATCGCTTCTTCAGCGAACGATATTTATCTGTCGTCCGCTTCTGTTTGTGAGCAAGACTTTTCTATAAACGAAAACTCTCTCTTACGACTACTTTATAAAATAAGGAAATTTACTTTAACAAACTTGGTAAATAGCTTGACTGTAATGACGAGCCATTAAAACTTCTTCAATAATGTAAACCTTATTGGTACAAATGTTGTAGTGCCGCAGGGGGCGCAGGGGGCGCAGGCGGCGCGGGGCGCAGGACGGGGGTGACTGATATTCTTTTATACCGGCCGACAGAGTGATGGATGTGCAGGAAACGTCGCCGCTCGCCCATGTAATATGAATATAATGACTACTTACACCAATAATAATCCCTCTCCTACGTAACCTCTTACGATGCAGTATTTTACCAACACTACAGAGCACGTAGAGTATTGCTATTGATTTATTCCGTAACACAATCTTATATTCGTCCTATTTCAGTGTTCATTTGACGTAATTTTTTATTCAAAAGGTAGAACATTTTATAGGACACCTCGTCAAATAAAAGCTCGCCACCTCGTCGGCGCCCGCCGCAGGTCTCGATAATCTCCATACAAATTGTTCCATCAAGTCTCCAACAAGAGGAATGCTTTGAAAAGCTCCCACATTTCCGTTTCAAATAGGAAATTGCTATGCAAAGATGAGCAAAGCTAGACGTTACATAAGTTGATAACGAATGCATTTCGAAAGAAATGTCGCCTTCCAGTGACTTGCAACTTGAGTTGTTATTTATTATACAGTTTTGTCACTTCAACTCGCTTATATATTAGTGAATCCTCGTTTAAGTTCACGCACACGCAAAACAACTTGATTAATGAAGGCATTACACTGTCGTACGCGTTATTTATAGTCCATGTGTTACATATTTTTCAGGAAGCTGTATGTTTTTATCATAATGCTGACCGATAACAGATACTGCCACATTTAGTAGCAGAATTAAAAACTCTCAAAAAACGAAATGCGATTGATTGAATTTAGATCAATCAATATTTAGCCGGTTCGTTGCCGCGACGGGATTTTATACTTTGACGAGTGCTCGAAGCGATCAAATGAATAATTTATTAACCCCTGATCATCCGAAATACCAACCTGAATAATATCCGTAAAAAAGATTTAAATGTTATTTCCTTATCCACGATGGAACGGTTCAAGTATTCTCTGACTACATGTCAAGATGCGAAGGAAGATGTAGACGTTTAGAATAAGTGTTTCAGTTTATTTTACCACAAGTCGTGTACACGTGGTATATGTGAGTGGAGCTATACAAATACCTGTCGGACCAAACCGCGCATAATAATGCGGGAAAAATTGTAAACTCGTCGTGTGACGCCGCGCATGCGAGCACGCGAGCACGCGAGCACGCCGAGCACATGACATATATTTAAAAGTCATTTCATTTACAATATGACGTGGAAAAATCTCCAACATTCGCGTTGTCGCAATTCCACAAAGTGTTTCCGCGACTTATGATTTATGACGCTTTGTTATGTTTTAAACTATTTCTTAAGATTAATAACAGGATAAGCTATTTATAAAAACGCACAGTTATATGTTACCTTTGTAGAAAGTAAGACGAGCTTATCATATTACTCAGTAATATTATAATTATTTCTGAGATATACTTTAGAACAAAAAATTGCGTCGTTACTTATTCAGGGTTCGTGACTTTAGCTGAAGCTGAAATTTATTCCAAAACACAAAAAGGGAGCGCGATTTATAAATAGAAATAAAGAAAGTATAAACAAGCCACAAATCGAATTCGAAACAGATTTTACAACGATCAAAGCAGACGAGGAAAGTTTCAGTTCGGGCGAAGTTGCGGGGCGCTGCGGTGTGCGGGGGGTGCGGGGTGCGGGTGCGGGGGGTGCGGGGCGACAAGATGAATTAGACATGAGCTGTGTACTCGGATATTATTCAAATCTGCTTCGAGTAAAGTATTACGGAGGATACGGAATCTTAATTAGGAGGCTCGAATTCAATTTTATTCATTGAATAGAATTATCCTTTGTATATTCAATCTCCTGAAAAGTAGCGTCTCTAGAGAGAAACTTTTATAACGACTTCGTATGAGAGAGGTTACAATAAATTAACATATAAATCCATTATCAATGCTCATTCACATTCTCCGTGATTTAAAACAAAACCGTACAGAGAGATCCGGCAACTTTAGTGGCCAAGTCAAATTGGCTGGAACAAGTATTGATAACATAACTTGCAATATCTTAACTCTAATGTATGTAAATAAAGTAGTTATATGTTTGTTCTGGTTGTATAATGTGATAACGATGTATGTGTATAAATACGTCCACACGCACACGCCCGAGCTCGGCTTCATTTTATATTTTCGTTCCATTATCTTTGTTATTTCAGGCTGGTGTACACTCGCCCTAACGGTCACTAATTAAAGAAAATATCAACACAATAAAGCTGACTGCAGCCAGACAAGCGTATCATGTATAAATTGTAATTAATTTTTAAAGTGTACGTATAAGTTTGATGGAATCATTAATGACGTAGATTAAATAAATTAAGCAGACATCTGTAGCGGGCTTGGCTTAAATTATGATGGTTGCTGGCGCTCTGTTCGTCCGTCCGTCATCCAATTAATTAAAATCGACTCGCTCGGGATATATTTCAGCGACATATTGCATTTTGCATATCTCGCTAATTATATATTTTTTGCAAAACTGACGAGAATGTGGTATGGTCACACAAATTTATCTGGCTTAGAGAGACTTGGGTTAACATCGTGGCCACGTAGCAATTTAAACTGGAGTACAAGATTAATCTGACTGAAGAATAAAGGCTTAAAGGTGTTTTCTTTCCTCGTAACTCAGAAGGAACATAACTTAGGCTATAATCCAAACACACGACCGCGTTGGGGATGTAATTTGAGCGTATGTTAAACAAAGTGAGCCTCATTCGTCAGCTGGTGTTTAAAGGCCTCCAGCTATAAAAAGGGGACGACAGAGTGATACAAATTACGACCAAAACATGGAGCGATTTACACGAAATAAGCAAAAAACGCGATCGTTTTAATGTGAATGTTACATAACTTACAGAAGTATCTATCAATAACTATTTAGGAAGATAGAGGAAAGACTTATTACTTTGTTGGCTATAAAGGATTATGTCAATTCAATAACAATGCTTATGTAAATTTGAAACATATCGATATTAGGAATCGATATTTTTAATGGCAGAATGGTTTTCCAGCAATTTATATTTTTGTAATTGTACTTATGCTGGTGACTTTCGCTCCCGTCGCCCGTCGGTAACTAGGATAGGAGTTGCCGCTTGCTCGCTTGTGGCTGTGACAGTAGACAACAGTGTTAGCATTCACGAGAGAACTCTATAAATTTCAATTCCACCTCATCCAAGCTATCATGTGCCTAAAAAATTTTAATTTAAACTGTATATCGCAGGAACTTTGATGGATATGCGTAGGACAAAGTATTTAATATAATAAAGGATCCAGCTAGAGTTTATCCTCGATCCCTTCCGATATTATCTGCGGAGTGATTGAAATATGATACGTACTAGTGTAACATTGGCTGTCTTGATGTAGATTGATGCAGTCATTAGTTGCGGCGTCCGGAAAAACCCGTGGCATCGATGTCCGGGCTGAGGCATTACCGCGTGTCATTGCTCCCCGTCAGCCCCCCTCGTCTCCCCCACTCGTCCATCACGAAGTAGCACTGCTGACGGAAGTCAATTAATTAGGCGATCACAGAGTGACAACCGTGTAACGCGCGCTGTATTCACAACGACCTTTTAACGTTAATGTTTCTAAAAATGTTTGTGCAAAATTAAGTAACCACCTTAACGTGAAGATCGCAAGTTTTGTTTGTCTTATAGGAAACGTCGTTTTTTCACGGGTTAATGTACTATGACGATTTGACATTGTAAATCTCTAGCTTTGACATGGAATTCTACTATGGTATATTGTCAGTAACTTCAAAATATATTTCAACAATTGGTGGCGCGCGCGGGCGCTGCTTCTGACTACAGGATTGAATTGAAACTTACACTTCGATAAACATTATTACAGTTATCTGGTATTGAGAGAATTTACTACAAAGAATATTACAGTTCGGTGGACGCATTCAGTGCTTCCCACGTGCCATGGGAAAACGAAGCCAAATAGGATTACAACTACACACAATATTTGTTAGATAAATGAAAAAAAGTCAAGTTATTTTTGACATCAGAAATATAATTGAGCACAATTTTCTTTTATTCACAATACTTCGTTATCCTTGTCAGTTTGTATGTATGGTGACATAACATAATAGCTTTACTGTTCCTGTATTGGTATCTTATAGTAAAATATGTGATCAATCTGATCGAAAGAGAGAAGACAGTTAAATAGTTATAGACTTCGTGTATTTTATTAGTTATAATTTAGTTTGAATCAATAATATTCTATTGGAAATTGAATGAATCGAAGTTCACGTTGCGCAAACAGCGGCAGATGTCAAACTTTGTACAATAGTAATTCGACGGGACGTTTCGTGATTTGTCGGCCCGTTAGCCGCCAACTTTCCCGCGTAATCCGGCGACAGGCGTCGGCCGTCAGTCGTCGGCTCGTCGGGCGCGCAGCCGAATGAAAGGGAAAACTTTGCCACTGTTTACAAATCAATGCGCCCAATATTGAAGACCAGGAAATATGTTTCGGAAAGCGGCAATTCATTCCCGAGTTCATGCTTATTGATGTCATCGTGGTTTTATCTGATGGATTGAATTGAGTGAAAAATCATTAATTTTAAAATAAATAGATAACTATATTAATTTGAGTTGTTTAGCTGAACCTTTACAGTTCTAATACATAAAGAGTGGCAGAGCAATGCGCTCCGTGTGATACATGGGCCAAAGCAATTAAGGCAGTAGTGCAGCGGCGGTGTTTTCAATTAACAGCGCCTGTCGATATCCTACCCGCAAGACCTCGATACCGCCACTGCTACCTCCTCCCCCCCTCCTGCTACGCCTTTGCGATCACGAGAAACATACAAATTAACTAATTATGTTTAGATCCCAGATGGGACAAATATTTAAAATCGTACAATGCTTTGTTCAGCGAGTGAAATCTACGGTAAAAAAAAAATTGGAATTTTGTAAAATCTTAATAACTAGTATTACTTTCTGGAATAAAGTCGTAGTAATCAAAAGCAATCGTTAGTATGTTGCATGTTCATTAAATCTAATCAATGTGCGAGTTCTTGGAGCTGGCTGCGAGACTTAACGTCTTGGACGCAGCCCGACGCTGCAGCTCCGCACATAGCTTTAATTGATATTGCAAAGTGCATTTCCTTGTACGCTGGCAATAAGACAGCCCCGCACCCCGCACCCCGCACCCCGCACACCGCACACCGCACACCGCACCCCGCACACAGCATGCAGAACATGCAGTGCCCGCAACAAGCGCTCTACATTCTATGTTATTGAGAACTTTGTTTCTTAAGCAAATTAACAAGTTAAGGTTTCACTTAGTTGTGTTTATTAATACTGAGAGTGGAATAGAATCATTTCTGATAAGAAAGGCATACCTTTGTATTGCTAATTGCAACGAAATGACGTTATACATTCAGTTAAAGTTGTAATACCTTTAACTGAATACAAAGATTAACCGAGGCATTGGCAGGCAGACTCGGGACTAGTGACTAGGGCTGCCTTCTTTCAAATAACCTAGACTAAAACATTAATGGGGAAATAAAAATCGAAGATCAGCGAAAAGTCAAGCGTAGACATTGACTATTTCACTGATTGCTATACACTATCCGTTATGAGCTGTCATACCTGTTTATCAAATATTTACCGTTTAGACCGGACGAGGCAGCCCTACTTGTGAGGCATCGTTCGTCCTACATCCCGTGCCCCGGCTCAAGTGCGAACAGTTTGCTCTGCGAGTGTAAAGATGCGCGGCAGCAACGGCAGCTAGTCACTGTTGACCTACATCGCGAGGAGGATCCCTTTGATGTGAGGAGAATGCGCCGTCGGAACGACAGCTCTAATTAGCCTGGCACATTGCCCCACCTGTTTGTATTGGCAGTTGGCACTGACACCGCAATTAACAACTCCACATATCGCATCACTACAATGTACTCTTTTTACCATTTCCAGCAACATCAGAATGTAAATTTAATTGACGCTCTTTTTACGTTTCTGATTGCGGTTGACATGTAAAATTTTACTATGTGACTACGTCACTGTTACAAAATAGTGTATAAAACTGGTTTAATTAATAATCTCTGGTTATTAGTTCACTCTAACACCATGTAAATACTTTTTTTTATTTTGTTCTGTTTGTATAATTCAGTTATTTTAATACGTAATTATCTAATACCTATAAACACATTCACACAAACTTAAATAGCGAAAAAAAATTATAAAAACCGAATATAACTAAATTTAACTTAGTTCGTAGATATTTCAAAATAACATTATTTTAACAAACTTTAAAAGCGCTTATCTCTGTTGATTAGATCCCAACTCTCGGGAAGTTAGTATTCAATTATTTTGAAATTAATTATAAAGTATCGTCAGAGGAAAATATAATTGAAATGCACGTGTAACTGCAAAAGAAAAGCAGCAAACAAAATAACACCGCGGGTTGTATTTTATAATTTATGTAGTTTTCTCCACGACTTCGTCCCTTGAGTTTAAAAATTACATACAAACTTTTAACCCTTGCTTTTAAATATATATTTTTTTTGAAAAACATAAAAACGACTATATAGAAAGTGTTCACTATTTACCACATCACTATTAATTAAACACAACAAGCAATTATCAAACGGTATTCTATGTTGAATGTAGTTTATAAAAAATATTTAGGTAGACAGCTATTTATGTAAATATAAACAAGCGACATAATTAAGGTAAATTAGAACATAAACAAATAGCTGACAATTAAGTGGAATTAATTCTGTGAGACTAAACAACGAACGTGAGCCGGCTCATTAGGCTCGCTAAATATCTATTGCCGATTAACTGTTACATCCACACGGCAATAATGCTGTTTGCGCAATGCAAATACAACCTTAAAACTAGTCCCTATATAGCTCGTTTTAGAATTCCAACACTATCGTTAGGTTTGGATATTATCGATATCCCAAATGATATGATTATGGTAACATTAATTGTGATGTTTGGTATATCGAGTTATGTTTAGACTATAGTCAGTTTGTTTAATCATTTAGTAATATTATATTAATAAATAAGGCATAAAATTAACTATAATATTAAAGGATGGAAATTTGTATTCTCCTGGTTTGTTATAGTTCTTGAGGCATTCTGCAAAGATTTAATGTACGGCTTCACTGTAGGCGTTTATAAGACACTTTTATATTCGCGGTTAAAATGTGTTTGTATCTTAATATATGGGCCAGTTTACATTTATCTCGCGGCAGGTGCAAAACTATCTAGTTGTTTAGTTTATTTTAAAGCATAACGAAAATATTGAACGTGAGGATAGCACCTTTAGGCAATTTAATACGCTACTTATAGCGATTTACTTCGTGTTAAAATAAAATAAAACCTCCTAACACTTAATAACTTAATAAAACCGAATATTTACGAAATCAAAGTAAACACAATGTAAAGCTAGTATTAATGGTTGCCAATACATAAAATAATACGCCAGTTGCTTCCTGATGATACCTGCAATGACCCACACAAAGGAGATTTGTAAGTCCTCCCCTTCTCCAGGTTTATTAAATTTAGTTTAATTGTCCAATGAGGATGAAAAATACATTTAAAGCAGTTTTTAATGCTACCTCGTAAGTACAAATAATTGAAGCAATATTTTCTCATATCTGGCAATAACATCTTAGTGTTTTTATTTGATCGGGAGCCGGCGGGATTGAAGACGATCATCCAGAGATACGATAACTGCAGCCTTATAACTAGCGACATAAAAACAGTTTTCTAGCACATTATTGATCTGTGTTGAACAGCACAGCAGTGAGTAGACAAGTTTTCAACACGTCAAGGATAATGAAACGAAGTATAAAATGTACCTTTGAATGCAAATAGCAATATACGTAGGTAGCATTACAAAATACAAACACTTCATGAAAGAAAGAAATATAAACAATTAAATGTGGCAGAATTGGGTTCATTTTAAGCAAAATTACCAAAAACATTTAATAATTCCTTCAAATGTTAATCTGCTATATTAAGAGAATGTAAATACAAACATAACGACTATAATTATAATACGAGTAGTATCGCTAAACAAATAGAGCGTGCCCGATGTCACTATCGCTGGTCGCTGCGCACACGCCGCGCCGTGCCGCGCCCCTGCTGCTTGCACAGCAAACACCCTAATTGTATTGATACATGCAATCTTCTATGAGATGATGTAATTCAAGTTTTAAATTACATCATATGAGACTTGACCAATTCATATTATTTAATTTGCCAATATATATAGAATACACCATACACAAATAGAGCACTAGCTCAAGATTCTATTTGTGTATGGTGTATCTAATTTTCGAATAGTCATAGGTACAGGACGAACGCTTCAAATTGTAAATTATTCGATTGATGTAAATATCAAGGGATGCTTTCAAATTTCACATCAACTATGTAGAGAGGGAACTGAGCTCAAACTTTTAAAACACATTTAGCTAAATCCAATCAATACAACAACTATCATAAACATTTTTGAGATTGGGACAAATTTTTATAACACAACATATTTCTGTAATCATAAACAGATTTAAACAGATTTTGGTATTTCTTCTATGTCTGTATGTATAATAACTAATAAATAAGACCTATTTATATCATAAAACATAATTTACAGTTTTACTCGGCATTGACAATAGACTAAACATGCATCAATTAAATATACTCAGAACAAATAAAGTGAAATATAAAGTAGGCGATAAGACGGCCGCCGCTCCCCACCGCGCGCTGTCGGCCGGGGCCGCGCCTTATATAACCCAAACCTAGAGACATTTGCGTACAAGTTCATGGACTTTCATGTCAGTTGTTAGCGGTCGGAAGTCAAGCACAGTCATGTCGTCCAAAGTGGCCGTGGTGACCGGAGCCAACAAGGGAATAGGGTTCAGCATCGTTAAGGGCCTGTGTGAGCGGTTCGAGGGCGTCGTGTACTTGACGTCTAGGGACGAGGCCCGGGGGCGTGGCGCAGTCGCCGAGCTCAACAAGCTCGGCCTCAAGCCCGAGTACCACCAGTTAGACGTCGTGGACCGTCCCAGCGTGGCGCGGTTCGCCGACTACCTGAGCCGGCGCCACGGTGGCATCGATCTGCTCGTCAACAATGCCGCCATCGCCAATAGCGTCGACCTCTACAACTCCTACGAGGAGAACAAGGAAATCGTTAAAATCAACTACAAGAGTATTCTCTTGATGCACGAACTCATCTTCCCGCTGGTCCGAGACGGCGGGAGGATCCTCAATATCTCAAGTGACTGCGGACATCTCTCTAACGTAAGAAATAATTACTGGATCGATAGACTGTCCAGTAAAGATTTAACTATGAAGGATATCAACGAATTCGTCGAATGGTTCCTCGACAGTTGCAAAAACGAAACATTCAAGAGGGAAGATATCGCCGACAAGGGCACAGTCGCGGCGTACAGGGTGGCCAAAGTGGCTCTAAGCGCGGCAACTGTGTTGCAGCAAAAGGAGCTGGAGGGGAGAAATATATCGGTCAACTCACTTCATCCCGGCTTGGTGCGCACCGACATGACACTGGGGGTGGGGTTCTACAGCGCAGACGAGGCGGCACAGACGCCACTGTACTTGCTGCTGGAAGCGCCCGCGACTCTCAAGGGCGCTTACATCTGGTATGACAGAAGAGTCTTGGATTGGTACGACTATAAGGCTGATTACTATTTTAAAACATCCACTCTAAAAGCGTAACTTCGTTCATAGTATTAGCAATTGTCAGTTATGTATCTTAATTCATCCTTTTGTAATTTTTCCGCTTGTAATCGTGATAATGCAATAAAGTTTTATGAAATAATTATTTTTAAACGCATGTTCCAAGATGATGAGATCTGCGTCACTCACGAGTTGCAATACTCACTACCTACGTCAATGGAATGGAGCTCGATTTGAGGTGATGGATAATTACGATAATTCAGAAAGTTAACTAGACTGGCTAGTCCTTAGTATAAACAAAAACAAAAATATAAGAAATAATTTCTGAAAACTGTGTATGATACTAGCAAAAACCGAAGAGCCTACTGATATACTGCGGAATATTAATTTAATGTTTTTTGGGTGCAGATAAAATAAGTGTCACACATTTAATACGTATTGAAAAGTGATTAATGTTAACTATTAAAACTGCACAGAAATTTAAATTATCATAATACAGTGCTAGCACACCTCGCCCTCCTTAGCGACTTCACAACTCGTCTAAAATAGCCTAAAGTCCTTTTTCGTTTATGTTTTAAAACAGTGGTTGGATTCATTAGAATGGATGAAATTTACGTTAATTTGCTTTCACCTACATTTATTTAAGAGCAATACTGTATGATAAATTCTGCGTCGTGCACTAGAGCACGAACGTGATCCTCTTGTAATATTGTAGGGTTTGTCATCTTTGCTGAAGTTGGTATAAATTATATGTTCAACCCGCTTATTTTGATAATGTTGAATTACTTTAATGTAACCAAACCTGAACTGGTTCTAAAACTGTAATATGCGTATTATCAATTACTCCACTTACAATGATAGTATAATAACTTTAATTTATTGCACTGGAACATTAACATAAAGTCAGTTCTAATAAGAAAGTTAAAAAAGAAAGACATGTTGAAAAAAGTAGCGGTCGTAACGGGTTCGAACCGCGGCATCGGCCTGAGCATTGTCAGAGGATTGTGTCACCGCTTCGATGGTGACGTTTATTTAACTTCTAGAAATGAAGCACAAGGCAAATTAGCTGTGGAGAATTTGAATATAGAAGGACTACGCCCTGAATATCACCAACTCGATGTAACAGACAGAGCAAGTGTTCTAATGTTTAAGGAACATATACTTAAAGAGTATGGCGGAATAGACGTACTGATTAATAATGCCGGCGTATTGCCAAGTCGAGAGTATTCACACGAATCCGAGGAAAACGTAAAGACCATAGATGTTAATTTTAAAAGTATTTTAATAATTCAGGAGTTACTTTTTCCAATAATAAGAGATAACGGACGGATTGTCAACATGTCCAGTTCGTGCGGCCATCTGTCTAACATAAAGAATAAATACTGGATCGAAAAGTTGTCTCACAAAGATTTGACTATGAAAGTTATTGAAGAATTTGTGGAATGGTTTCTTGACGGTTGCAGGAACAAAACATTTACTAAAGACGACCTCGCAGACGACGCAACGTTTGCTTCGTGCAGAATATCGAAGGTGGCGCTAAGTGCTGCTACAATCGTGCAGCAAAAGGAACTCGAGACAAGAAACATATCAGTGAATTCGTTAGACCCCGGTCTGGTTCGCACTGACATGACGCGAGGGGTTGGCTTCTACAGCGCGGATGAGGCTGCCGAAACATCACTTTACCTAGTTCTAGACGCTCCCGGCAGTCATAAAGGCACTTTTGTCTGTCACGACGGAAATGTATTAGATTGGTACGATTACAAAGCTGACTATTATTTTAAATATGCCACGTTTCTAGAATTATCAAAACAATAATAAATAAAAAAGAACTATGGTGACGGACTTCTGCAATTGATATCAATGTTTTGAGTTCCATATTTATATTATTGAGAACGGAGAGTTCAATCATGCGAATTTTATGTTATTTTGTAATAAATTGACCTAATCTTTATTTCTCTTCCTTGACTCACGATGACTTGTTTATCAGTTAGGTGATATAACTCTATCAACACGTCCCGACAACCGTTTAACATTTATTGTAGTTTGAAAGATGTAGCTGAGGTGATGCTTTGGTATGCTATGTAATGTTTACTTATGAAGGATAATGTTTTATTGCCAAAAAACAAGATAATCTATATTTCTATAAGATACCACATATTATGTTTTCGATAAACAATTGATATCTGAAAGATAAATTCGTATCAAAACATTATTTTTTATTCAGTAAGTAACAGAAACTGAACATAAACAGTCATGTCAACCAAAGTGGCCGTCGTCACAGGTTCCAACAAAGGCATAGGACTGAGCATAGTCAAGGGATTGTGCAAACGATTTGATGGAGTTGTTTATTTAACTTCAAGAGATATCGAAAGGGGAAAAGATGCAATTAACGATCTAAGAAAGCAAGGCTTACTCCCTCGATATCACCAACTCGACGTAACAGAGAGGGAAAGTGTACTAAAGTTTAAAAACTATTTACAAGATACATATGGTGGAATAGATGTATTGGTGAATAACGCCGGTATTGCTGTTAGCGAGGATTATCCAAATTATGAAGAAAGTAAAAAAATCATAGACACTAATTACACAAGCATTTTGACTATACAAGAATTGATATTTCCTTTGATAAGGAACAACGGTCGCATACTTAACATATCTAGTGATTGCGGTCATCTTTCAAATATAAGGAACAAATATTGGATCGACAGATTATCGAGTCGAAGCTCGACTATGGAAGACATTCAAGAGTTCGTCGACTGGTTCCTCGAGGCGTGCAGGACCAACACATTTAAAACTGATGACATCGCAGACGATGGAATTTTTGCACCGTACAGAGTTGCTAAAGTTGCATTGAGCGCTGCGACTGTCTTGCAACAGAAGGAACTTGAAACTCGGAATATTTCCGTTAATTCTATGCATCCCGGACTAGTCCGCACTGATATGTCACGTGACATTGGACATCTAAGTGCGGATGAAGCAGCTGTGACTCCCCTATATTTAGTCGTGGATGCTCCGGCTTCACTAAAAGGTTCCTACGTGTGGTTTGACGGTAAAGTTGTAGATTGGTATGACTATAAATCAGATTGTTATTTTAAAAGATCTTCATATTTACAACTTTTAGCTGAGGCAGGTCTCTAATTATGTTTTCTCTTGCATATTTTCTAAAACATCAATTCAGAAATTAATCCATTCCTTTGCTTAGATTTTTGTTTTAAATTGGCAGTTTAGGTTGTTAATATGGCTACATATTTTTGTGTTAATTATTGACTGTTTGTTTTGTGCTACAGAAAATTGTTATCCGTTTATGTAAACATTTACGAAAACAATTTAATGTAATAGAATTAAAAATATGTTTCCAATTTAAATTTACGTAAGTAACGAATGATGATAACAATGTTATCTATTTTATTTTGCGCTTGGTCAATGTTTTGCTTTTATTTCGGTGTTACTGATAATATGTATGTATAACAATTACATAACATAAGTAATACGTTCTTAATACTTTTTTCTACTATGCTATATTTGATTATTTACTTGTAATGGATAAAATATTATGATTTTATTCTGGGTACTAGCCTAAGGTGTCAATGAATAATCTTATAAAAAAATCACTGTGTACGCACGTTGAAACTTAATCCGAATAATGCATGTAATTATTTATCACTCATTATCTTTAAAGATACGAGACTTGTATAGATTACTTCTAGATAGTACGTACGTTCATGGAAACCGGTAACAAGGTTAGTCTGTCGGAGTCACTTCACACGGACAGTCATGTCAACAAAAGTCGCGGTGGTGACCGGTTCTAACAAAGGCATCGGCCTTAGCATTGTCAAAGGTCTGTGCAAGCGATTTGACGGAGTTGTTTATTTAACATCAAGAGATGAAAACCGAGGAAAAGCTGCAGTTGAAAGTTTAAATACCGACGGGCTATTTCCTGAATTTCACCAACTAGATGTAGCAGACAGAAAAAGTGTCGAGCGGTTCAGAGACCACTTAAAATCCAAATATGGAGGACTTGATATTTTGATTAACAACGCTGGTATTTCTGGTGGCTTCAACTATGAGGATTATGAGGAATGCAAATCGATAATAAATATTAATTTTTATAGTATATTAATATTGGAAGACCTTATTTTTCCATTGGTAAGAGATAATGGCCGAATCCTTAACATCTCCAGTGACTGCGGGCATCTTTCAAATATAAGAAATAAGTATTGGGTTGAAAAATTATCCAGGAAAGATTTGAAAATTGATGACATTCGAAAGTTTGTTGATTGGTTTCTTCAAAGTGTTAAAGACCAAACGTATAATAAAGAAGACATCGCAGACGGCGGGACAGTGGCAGCTTACAGAGTAGCGAAAGTGGCGCTGAGTGCTGCCACCATCGTCCAACAGAGGGAACTCGATAAAAGGAACATTTCTATAAACTCGATGCACCCCGGATTAGTTCGCACGGATATGACAACTGGTATCGGATTCTACAGTCCCGACGACGCCGCCAAAACCCCTATTCATTTAGTGCTAGATGCTCCCGCAAGTCTCAAAGGTGCTTACATTTGGCACGACGGCAAAGTACTGGACTGGTATGATAACAATGCTGATTATTATTTCAAGGTATCAACTATTTTAGATCATGTACAAAAATAAATAAACAGCTGAACTGTAATAAATGTTATGAAACTAATATACTCAGGCGTTTTAATTTTTTTTTTAATCGTAATCGTCCCAAATTTAATAAATACTTAGACCTCAATACACATAAACATAACTAATCAATAACAATATTTATAATTATTCTTATCACAGTGATAACCTTTGCCCGTGATATCATCTAGTCCCGTCTTATATTCAGTATGTTAGTTTTGTTCAAATTTTCGCAAAAACTAGACATGTCAGTTAAAGTAGCCGTAGTGACGGGCTCTAACAAAGGCATCGGATTTAGTATTGTTAAAGGGTTGTGCGAAAGATTTGATGGGGTCGTGTACTTGACATCGCGGGACGATGCTCGGGGCAAAGCTGCAGTCGCACAGCTCAACGCCTCTGGACTGTTTCCACAGTATCACCAGCTGGATGTCGTCGACCGCGAGAGTGTTCTCAGGTTCAGAGATCACGTAAAGGAAAAATATGGAGGAATAGACATTCTGGTGAATAACGCTGCCATCGCCAATAGCGCAGAATTGTACAATTCATACGCAGAGAATAAAAATATCGTTGAAATAAACTATAAGAGCATTTTAACTATTCAGGAATTAATATATCCCTTAGTAAGAAACAACGGACGAATCTTAAACATTTCTAGTGATTGTGGCCATCTATCCAACATACGAAACAAATATTGGATTGATAGATTATCAAACAAGAAACTGACTTTAAACGATATTAATGAATTTGTTGAATGGTTCCTCGAGAAATCGAAGAATGGAGATTTGTCTCAAGACGATATAGCGGATAAGGGAACATTTGCGGCGTACCGAGTGGCAAAGGTAGCTGTGAGTGCTCTGACGATGCTGCAGCAGAGGGATCTAGAGGGAAGAGACATATGTATAAACTCGATGCACCCCGGGCTGGTGCGCACGGATATGACCCTGGGCGCGGGGTTCTACAGCGCCGACGAGGCAGCGGAAACTCCCTTGTACCTTGTGCTCGAAGCACCCGCAACTTTGAAAGGCTCCTACGTCTGGTATGACAGGAAGGTCTTGGATTGGTACGATTATAACGCTAATTATTATTTCAAGACTGCAACATTGCAAAAATAAATTTTAATGTACTTAATTAAAATAATATTACATGATATTTTTTATTTTGAGTTTTACCCTTAAACCTCATACTGTACAGCTCCAAGTTACACGATTGGATAGATTTAGTTCATTTTAAATATTTTGTTTTCCATATAAACAATACTAAGCAATAAACACGAAAAACAAGCTATTAATATAATACTGGCCTCAATGCTTATAATTCTGAGCTTGAAATGAAGAGTGCATTAAGTGCCGTGAATTCAATGAAACTACTCAATTCATTATTCCACAAACAATTGCTGTAATGGCCGGACTTGGTCGGACTTAACGCCGCTCCTTGTTATTGCACCATTGTGGTCCATAATTATTTCCTAACCTGGCGATAACTTCGCTGAAGTTGCCTCAAAAATAATGCTGATTAATTCTTACAATACTCAGCTTGGAATATTGTTTTATCTTTTATATTGTTCCGTTTTTTGTGATCTTCATACAAAAGTTATAAATACTGGTTTGGCCTTATCACGGACTTTGATCGTCGGCCTCGACCTCGCGGGAAATTGCAAATCATCATGAAAACAATTTTTTTTTTGTCGTTATATCACAAACTTACCTATCTGCAAAAATGTATATGGCAATTGGCAATAGACAACGTTATAGTAGTACAGGAATAAATAAAAAAAGTGTTTTCTTAATATGTTTAAACGCCGGGTCATTGCCACTGCTCTATATTGTTCTAATTGAACTATTAACTATTCGAATTACCAAAAATTTTTTATCGATTCCTATTGCGTTATTCGTGTAAACATTTTTTCTCTATTAAATATTTGGCAAGAGACATGAACAGTAAGTCTTTAAATAACATTTTATCGGTATATTTTGCAATATTGTCCGATATTTATATGAAATGTAATATGAAGTGAGTAGAATAGATAGCGAGAGCGGCCACGGCGCGCCGGCGCTTAGGATGAGCTTGGCCTGCCGCCAGCCGCTGCCAGGCACAGCTTTGTAACGTACCTATCTACGGCGATTTTTACTGTATTTTATATGAATTTACATATCTTGCGAATGTTTAGCAAAATAATAACACACACGAATTAATTAAAATACGATGCGCTGCTAGTCGTAAAATGTCCATATTCCAGAAAGGAGGCTAAGATAGTTTAAATACCGAATTCCTACACAACATGATAGACATTGTTGTAAGCAGTGATGTTGCTACCCGAGAGAATACCAAGGTGTTACCTCACTACTCACTGACTCAAGTTACAAGTCGCCTTCACCCCTCAGCCCCACCCCTCGCCTGACGTCAGCAGACAAACCATGTGGACGACGGTATTTCCCAACTCGACGTTGTTTTATGAACAAATTGTCTAATAAAGATCTTATAAAAAAAATTATAGCACAGAAACAAAATTAACTGAATGTTGACAAAGATTTAATAACAACTTCATTTCGAAATACATTTAAAAACAAGTAATTGTTTAAGGGTTCGACGAGTCCTGTCAGCAACATACCGCGACCATGGTTCACAACACATCATGTCAATACGCAGTTGATGTTACAAAGGGATCCGATCTGTAATCACAAAGGGCTCCCCGTCTATTGTGTCGGCTGCGGCTAAACTGCGGAGGTGACCCTTTCATTAAATATTGTTGCCCTTTTCATACATTTTCAGCGACCGGAGCGATAACGTCGCGACTCAATTAATAATACAATCAATAAATTATTATTCAGAGTTATCTAAAGGTTTCTCTCAAATTGTTTGTTCAAATAAATTTGACTTATGTTTTCAATAGAGTACATAGTTTCAAAATGTAGTCCAGTTCATGTTACAACCAAGGAGGGAGTACAAAAAGTGAAATTTTAAAAAACATTAAATCGCTTTTGATTTTTTTGTATCTTTTTATTTATCTGAAGGCAAACGAGCAATGGGTTGCTTTATGTGTTCTAAAGGCTATGGACGTCGGCAACACGAAACTGCAGACACGTAACCGACCTTGGAATAAAGTGTACATGTCTCTATTAAGAAAAAAAAATGTTATAAAGCTATTTCTTTACTTTGAAAAATGTATTTAATCGTAGTAACAATGGTATATTGTATCAAGAGAGCGTGTGTACAGGTAGACAACAATGCGGTGCGTGCTACAATGGCGTATTGTCGACCGCAGCATTGTCTGTGCGAGTGCAGGAGCAGTGGCGAGCTGGCGACGACTGCTTGTAGTGTACTCCGACACGTGTATGAACATAATACCCTAATTTAACTCACATTGAGTTACTGTACTGTTGAACTAAGGTAGTTCACAGACTTCATAGAATAATCTTCATATCAACCAATATTTTATTTTTAAAATTAATGCATAATTATTATACTAATTTATTACACATAAGAGACTAATTTATAACGTGCGTGTTAAAATCATAGTATGTATTGATTATATTGATATTGGTGTTAATTATCGTGCAACTGTACTATTTACGTGAATGTTATGATAAACAACTTTAATAATTATACTCGTAGTGTAAACGCAAATAATTTTTATTTTAGTTTTTCTGTAAAAAGTAGTACTTAGTCTTTGTTCCAACGTTTAGTAAATTTATCTGGACGTTTAGGAAGCAAATAAACAGGATCTATTTGTTTGGATGAGGTCCAATGGCGTGTACCCAGTCACCACGCTGCGCCGCGCCGCGCCGCTTATCCTTTGTTTTGATATCATTAGAGACAATAATTAGAGCTCCAGTCAATTATAAAGCGATCGTATACAATTAACAACTATGAAAAACTACGCTATGACCTCAAAGCAAAAAAAAACAGATTTTTTAAATAGGATTGGCATATAATTCTGAACATTGTGTATCGCTTGGATGCTTACATATTCCTTACTAATATTGACAAAATGTTAGTCAAATTTAAATAAGTATAAATTTGTTCGTTGGTAAATTATTCAAGGCGCGAGTTTAACTTTACCTCGGCTTTTCTCTACACTTCAGGAGTCACGGAGCTACATTAGCATTCAGCGTCAGCCGACCTTGATAACCAACATTTCAGGCCCCAACTTCAGTATCGAATATTAACTAAACATCGAAAGTAACTTTTCTATACGCGGCGCGTGATTCAACTTTAAATATATTTTTACTACTAACTTATTAGCATATTAATGGCATGTCCCACCACTGGCTGATAGAGGCTCAAATAGCTTAAAAATGACGTCACTGTGAGATTAGAGAACAAAATCCGATGTTTCTATCACATATTTTACACGTTGGATAGTAGACAATTTACAATTTGGTGTGACAGGCCCTTAATGTTTTATCAGGACAAATCTTTCTATACACCCACGTCTAGTTGTAAGATAAATTAATTTCAGTTGAAAATATAACTTGATATTACCTGTATACATTGTGTGCGACTCCTGTTCAGTGCCAGAAAATGTTTAAAAGCTGAGCCAAAAGCAATTTTAGGAACGTTAGGATTTCATCTATAGTTAATAGCGGCTTTAATATTGCCTGCTGCGGCACCACACCAAATTGTTTCGGTTAACACGCTCCAGAATTAATATTGTCTCGAAATATATAAAACCTATATAAAAATACGGTAGTAAAATACATGTAGTAAGTAAGTGAGAATTATCCAAGCCTAACGATAATGTTTAATTTCTTTGAATTATGAATGCTTTCTGAGAATGGTCCTTCAAACCGGATTGTATTAAATTGCAGGTTACGTATTCCAACTGTACGCTTGTAACATCACATTGCATAGATCAAAGATAATTGCTATTCAGTTTAGACAGGAGTATGCTGCACACGATTAAATTGAGAATATGCACAGATATGTTACATATAGAAGTAGGTACATAGCTCTGGATGCGAGCAAATACGTCAATGATTGTGCGTAGTGGATGCGAGCGCGGCGTTTGTTTGTTCGTCTCTCGAAACCAGTGAAAAAGTCGCGTTATTTTGAACTGCACGTTTTGATACGTAGCACTTCGTTAGCAGTGCTCTCTCCGTTCCTTTTGAAAGTGATTTGCAATTACAAATCGCAATGTATTTGATATCTATAATACGTAGTCTTCATTTGTTTATTTATATAAAAATACGTAAACATCATTAATTATACCACGGCACAAATACTGTCGTCGCACTATATTCAACTTCCTAGAGTCAACCAGATTTGCACATTCCGACATTCGGAGACACTCTGTATTAGCGCGGGAAATACGTAATTAAAATAACATACACTTGTATAATGTAACAAAATCGAACACTAATATTAAGTACATAATATTGTAATTTGACGTATCATTAATTTGTAATCCTCTCAGCTTATTATAAAGTATAATCCTCAGCGTCTAATTAAATTAGAATTAATTACAGCGGCCATGCTGTATGTGTAATGCATAAACGTTGTGCTCCGTGAGCCGCATTAGCTTAATCAATGTTAATAGGTTTGAAGAACGCGTACATTC